>QYTT01079201.1:6314-24275 GCA_006980735.1 Dasypogon diadema | reverse complement strand
CAGGCCGGATCCTCACGTTCTTAAGTGACAGGACACTGCTCCTGGGAGTGAATCGAAGAAGATGTGTAACGGACATGCCGAGTAGCATTCTCAGCCCCGAGTTCTTTAATTATAAAACCTCGGGGGTTTTATACTGTACACCAGATTATTTCAGCACGTCAATGACTTTTACCTAGCCATTGCGGATGAGGATGCAAAAGACAAGCAAAACACGATTTTTTAGGAGTGTCCCGAGAGGGACCCGGAGAGAAATGCTAAGCCAATGAATGGACTTATTAGTGGACAAGTATATGACAGGAGTTTCCTACATAGATTTTTTACAATATTTTTAACAGATTGTAGATGAAGCATAGGGGCCCCAAGGTTCGCAGGGTTCGCAGCTAGAGTGAGATATGTTTACCAACCGTATTTAACAGTATAAAATATAAATGCCGTAGGTTCGGTTTGAAGCGATTTTTTTTTTGCACCACGACAACGCATCTTTCCACGAAGCAGATTTAACTCTAGACTTTTTGAAGGCCACAAATATCCAAGAGTCGTCCCACCCACCTTAAATCCCTGGCTTATCTTCTTGCGTATTTTTCCTCGTTCCAAAATTAAAACTCGAACTTGGTGGAATTCCTTTCAAAACCCTCTGAGGATGTGCCAGAAGGTTTTGTACGGGCTGCAGAAGACCTTCCTAAGAAGGCTTAGTTTAGGTGGATAAGTTTGTGTATAAAGGTTAATAGAGAGTTTTTTGAAAAATCGTAATAAAATATTCCTTTACTGACTTTCTTGTATCTCGAAGTTTTCTTAGTGACCCTTGTACCACTGGGGGAAAACTACAGGAAATCAGCAAAAAAAACTGATAAAAGTAAAAACCAAACTAGAGGGGTGTTCGAAAAGGAAGACTATGAATTTCTTATTAATTAAGACTCAGTCTATGATCTAAGTTACAGTCATAGGAGGTGGATATCCAATTTGTATATTGTGTCTGGAGGATGAAAAAACTCTGATCCATATTTTAGATAATAGCCGTCACGTTGTATATAAAAAGGAAATAGACAAATAGACTAGATCTATTCAGACAAGCTACCTTTACGTAATTATGTGAACTCGGTTGTTTCTTTGGGACCACACTAGAAACAATTGAGGATTCAAAATAAGGTTAATATCATAAAAAATTATGGTTGTAATTAAAAGACAAAATTTTATAAAGAAAAAAGAAAAAAATGCAGGACAAATAGGGAACCTTGTAGTATTCAGATACTGCAGCTGCTAGGCTGAGTAGTAATCCAGTACGAGATGTTATAAACGGAAGAATGGCAAGGAAATTTATATTAGTAATATAAACTAAATTCTCCGGATTGTTTATTTTCTAAGTATAACCAGTATAGGTTTTTCCAAGCATGAAGATTGTGAAAACTCCCGTCAAATAAAGAGGGTAAACGCTCGCAAGATGGGAATACACAAGGCGGCTTCTTTTACAGCTTTGAGAAGGAACTAAGAAAAGTGTAATTGGATTGTTTAAATTTACCTACCTAACAGCAGGAAAAGGATTAGTCAGACATAGCCTTTTTTCTTTGGGTACACATTCAAAACTCCACAACTTGGCTGAGTTAAACTTGCAAACATCAAACCTTTCAAAATATTCAGGTAGGAGTTTAGTTTCATAATCCCTACAAATAATAAACAGTTTTACAACACTGGATAGATTATCCCTATTGCCTTCACAAATAATTTCACTAAGCCAATTATCTACCTTGCCTTAGAACAATTGCAAAGGTTGATCCTTTTCCCCATAAACCTTGACATCTTTCAAGAAATATAGACACCCCCTTTATTTGGCCTTTACAAACATTGACTAACAAAACCTTTCAACCCGATGGGATTACGCTTCTAATCTTTTCTTAGTACCTATCTGATCACATAAATGGAAGATCTAATTGACGACAGCCACTCGACAGTTTTACTATCGGACACAGGTAGCCGACTTTTGTGATTCCTGGGAGGAAATTTTCAGGAATTGCCTGAGTTTGATTTATGTCCATCATAAAAGCAAGGAAATGTTTTCCTGGTAGACATGAGAGAAGCAAGGTTACTACCGCTTGTTAACACCTATTATGGCAATAATTTGATCTATGTGAAATTACCTTGAAAGGGGTATCCATTAAAGCAGGGTCGGTGCATCGTGCCAAAATTGGTAACTGTCATTTTTGTTGGACCAGCCACTGGTTATGGTTAGCTGATATGTCCTATTCTCTCAGCGTTTTAGATTTCCACTTCTACAACAGTTTCTTTGAAAATGCACTTCTAGTTGCACTTGAATGAACTGAAATTGTTTCAATTTGCAAAATTCGCAACACAAAAAGTACACTATCACTGGAATATCGATTATCGGTTCTTCATTCAAAAAATGTCTTCAGAGCTCCGTATTCACCTCCTGCCTCTTGACCGACCGATCACCTCGAAGGAACTTTCTTTACTGATTTAAGAATTTGATGTCACGTAAAGATCAGAAGTCTTTAACTGCCAGTGCCACACCAGTTGCCTACACAAAGGAGGGGTGTAGACTTAGCCAATCACCGAGGACAGAACCTACACAAGAGGAGTTGCCGTGATAATATCAATGGTTTTTTTTGTTGTTGTTGCACTTCACCTTGGTGAAAAGTAGTTTGGTGTGAAAAACTTACCGAAAAATTATCCGCCTCCCTGTTTACGGGATATTCTAGGGGGAACCGCCTACACTAGCCCCACTACCATTGTGTTGTTTCCGTTGCCCTGGTGAGATTTGACTGGTTCGTTTTTACGACTCCATTTTTTCTCTATTTTTTTTATAAATGGGGCTACTCATTGAAGAAAATTCTGCTATTAAATTTTTGGGTAGTAAAGTTCATTGTTTTTGTACTTGGAGTGGATTGATCGCACCAGAGCCCTTCAAAAGTTTTATTGATGGATTGTCGGGATGCTACAATATTCGTCATAATTTTCATTCATAACCGGAATTGCCCCAGAGGTGATCATGATTGGGGTCTCATATGTATGTCCATCGGACGTGGGCATAACCCTCCACGTGCATGCTAGTGAAGAGCTCAAATTCATAGCATTTAGTTACAGAGGGCTCATAATTGCTCTGCAATGGTTTAATCTACCGCGGCGAAAAGCTTGCTGCCACGTTAATTCGCATTGTTGATGAGCGTTTTATTGCCAGTAATTAAGAGTTGACTTTTGACGCCTTTGATTATTGGCACCTTTTTGTTGATTTAACTATGATTTGTGCTGTTATGGATATGATTTGTATTTGACATTTTTGATGGAGAAAACAATGTCAAGTTATAATCCACTTGTCCGTCTATTGATGGAATAACGGAGGTTAGTTTTTATTTAGTACACTTGGAAGATAATTAGAAATTTATGCCTATTTTTGTTTGTAACGAGGTTTTCTTAGTTATTCGGCAGCACATGAGAGTATTGGTGTCCTGCAAGTATATAAGCTTCTTTGGAAAACCTACAAATATAGTTTTGAAAATTTTGTCTTCTGTTAAAGGTATTGCCTAAGCTTAGGGGAAAACTTTATGATGTACACAGCAAGATTTGTGAAATGCTATTACTATACTTATATTTCACTGAAATAAAAGATCATCAATGTTAGTTAATATTAAGGGGATTTGAGGTTTAAGTTCTGAGGAAATATAAAAGATATAACAACCCAAAGAAGCTGCAGCTCTGTCCATAGAATTCTAAGGGGATGGATTTATATTAAGGGGATAGCTATTGTTTCCTCCTACAATGGTTCAAAAATAACATGTTAAGGTATTTTTAACATGTATATTTTTTTAGATCCGACAGCATACACCAAAGTATGTATATCACTTCTGTTTTCTCCAGTTGCATGTTCTTTGTGCTCAAAATGTCGTTGTCTCTTTTGATTATCAGCTTTGCTTTGTCTTTTGCAATTGGCTTTGCTAAATCAGTTGCGGTATATAGTAGACGCACAAATAGGGCATTTATCTATGAAAAGTTTACATTGTCCACGTCTACATTGTCTATATGCATTATTTACCCCGAAGTGTAAACAGCGCAAATATACACATAAATGCCCATCAATGATCATCAGTTAAAAAATTAAAAATTTAAAAAAGTCACTCTCGATTAAGTCATCAATATTCTCTTTCAGTGCGCTTTCATTTGAGACTCCACTCGAGTATATTTGCAGACATTCGGTTATTCTTCCCCACTTTCACCCCCCACAACTTTTAAACGGCTCAACCGATTTTCATCAAACATGTCTAAGAACACTCGCACATAAGCCACCTTTAATACAAAAAAAAACTAAATTGAAATCGCTTCATCCGTTCGGGAGCTATGATGCCACAGACAGACAGACACACACACAGCCAGACACGTCAAACTTATAACACCCCTCTTTTTGCGTCGGGGGTTAAAAAGGTAAAATGTTGCAAAATAAGCGATTCTGTTTAATTGTGTGATTATGAGCAGAACAGTAGTAAGTAACCATAACTATGTAGGACCAGGTATTGCTTTAATATAATCACAACAAGTCATAGAGCAAGAGATATATAATCTACGCATTGTAACACGAATCATTCAGTATAGTGGAAGGGAAGCCAAAAATGACTATGAGTTCATCATTGAGTATTATGCACTTTGGCTTATTCGGATTTAAAAAAAACATTATCGTTGAGGGCCAATTGCGATATTCTTATCATATTCAGAATTCAGTCACTCGATAACGAAAACAGTAATGGGCCTAAGATAGCACTCTGAAATTTACCACATTCGAGGGTCTTCTCATGTAAGGGCGTATCTCAGAAAAATTGAAAATTGAATTAAGACCACTAGTATAGTTCTAAGGCATCATATTTTCATCTCCCGGCGGGGCATATCTTAATACCTGATATTTTGGAAAATTTACTTATGTTTTCATGTTTTTCGTATCTCGAAATAAATAAAAATAATTCAAAATTAAAAAGAACCATATTTTATTAACACAATCACTAAACCCCACATTACTTTTTCTAGATGAAAAAAACTAAAAGTTCTAAAATTAATTGCGCGACTTGTTATTAATTAATATTATTAATTAAAAAATGTGAATTACTTTAAATTGCTCTCCTGAAAGATCATAAAAATTGAGATCCGACCTTAAGTGAAAAAACCCTCGATGTTAGATTCACAGTATCAACTGAGCGATTAACAACGCTGTGCACCTGCTGAGTAAACTCTAATAATGCTTATATTGTACTATATACCTTACGGAAGCCTAACTAGCGCACATAGGATAACTTAAAGGTGGAAATAATTATATAGATGTAAAAAACAACCTTAGTAAATAAAGGATACTAATCGATCTGAAGGTTTATAACTTTTCATAACTTCAGTTATGTTCCAAAATATGATAGTATAGATGCAATTGAAAATATAAGAAATATTAGGACTCAATCTAATAATATAAAATATTAATAAATTCCATTGTATTGGATCCTATTGATTGTTAATACTGCTGAATATTTACATTTGCTGGTGGAAATTGTGTTGTAGATATTCAATCAAACATCCTTGGAATTATTTGTAAAAAGCATTGGATTAAAGTAGACTTTTCTGCATCTAGAAATTTATGCAGAAACAATGTTACGTTGAGGGACAAAAAGTCTTCCATTCTTTTCACGTTTGGACAAATTTTATTTCTAAAAATTATTAACAAATACTTTAAAACAATAATAAAATGTCTTCTATGAAAATATTTGGAATAATAATTAAATCTAGGATTCAATCCCTAGAGAAAAAAATAGAAAAGATAATTTTTTGGTGTCATAAAATGAAATTGTAGAGGCAAAAACATGTATAGGTCAATTCTAACTGGGTTTAAGGGTACTATAGTGAACTTTTTAAGATGAATCAAAACATTATCGCCATATTATTGATGAACCGAATCATATGCGTATAGAGGACCAGTAAATAAACTGATAAGCTCATGTCTTCCAAATAAGGCGCTCTAGTTTTTTATTTCCTCCCTAATTGCAAACATAATTTGAAATCACGAGCTGTTCTGGAAAAATCCCAGAGTTTACATCGAAGACCAACATATGTATTACACCCTATTGAAAAAGGCAGATAAATTTGCTTCATATTTTGAAACGCCAACAGTCTAAAAAGCGGTCTCCGTCTGTTTGTTTCAAACCTCCCCTTAATTTATAAACCCTCTGTTGATTTTTGATTTAAATCTGTATTGTACCCGTGCCATTGACGCGACAATTTACACAAGTTATCAAATTTTCACGTCTCATTAAAACCGCTAAAGAGAGGCGGTAAGATACAAGGATATCATTTATCAAATCCTTCAAAGACAACATAGCCGTTGAAAAGTAGGCAAGACAACGAAAAAAAGTCCACGACAAAAAGGACCAATATTTGTCAAATTGTTTGTTTGTATTACTGAAGATGCTGAAAATACACCGCAAAAAAAAATAATCTCAAGGAGCGAAACATGTCAAGAAAGTGACAAATTGAATGTCGAAGAAAAACAACAGCAAAAAATCGCCCACACAGAGAAGATACATCTTTCAGTTCATTTTTAGGGGTCATCATGTGAAATTAGGCAAAGACCATAAAGTAATAAACTGGGAGTTAAGGAAGTTGAGATTTACGGAAACAATAGTTCAATTTTGAAAGGATATGGTGTTGACTGCCTTCTGCTTTTTCTGTTCAGTTCTCTCTTGGTATTCAAGATTTTCCCGTCTTTACTGATTTCTTAAGAACTAAATGAGCTACTTAAAGGTATTTATGAGACTGCCTCCCAGTGGGCATGTCGTTTTATTATTTC
Organism: Dasypogon diadema; assembly: GCA_006980735.1. NCBI lineage: Eukaryota > Metazoa > Arthropoda > Insecta > Diptera > Asilidae > Dasypogon > Dasypogon diadema. Next base: position 17,452 of record QYTT01079201.1, on the reverse strand, counting down.
CCTGTCAAGGACACGAAAATATGTTTGTTTTTGACTGCTGGGTTTTCCATAGAATATCTATCCAGGAGATTATATAATAAAAACTGTGCCAAATTTGTTAAACTGATGAAGGGATAGTCCCGCCCAAACAGTAACTTCTAGTAACATGCTAATGCTGTTATGTGAACGTTGTACATATATAAACGAGAGTAAATAGTTTTGTTATTCCATTGCGATTAGAGAATTAGAATATGCTTTGATTGTATAGTAAAAAGTCAGCAAAAGGGCTCTAGTTGGACGATTTTGGAACGAGGTTTAGTGAGAATTGGATGTGTGAAGGCATACGTGAGAGAAAATCCCAGTGAGAATTACAATGCAGATGATAAAGCCCGACAGAAAGGCTTGAGTAGCAAATATGAGTAGTTTCATCTAAAGGAGCAGAGGATTTTTTCAAGAAAATAATGTTGAAATCGTTAGTGCCAATTTATTTTTAAGTATATTACTTACTTTCTGGTATAAAATATGAGTTTTAGAAAATGTTTCCTATTTATTGCCCTGTACGAATCCATCAAGTGCCTCAAATCAGAGAGAGCAATCTGTGTTATATATAATAAAATGTTAATTCAGGCAATCCTATATTTGATAGGAGCGAGCGGATGGTTCAAGATAGCAGATAAAACGGAAGATGTAAAACAAGCTAAGCAATGAAATACATTTAATGCGATGGCAAAGAACATCTCCAAAAAATAAGACACGAGCAAGAAATCGTCTAGTCTCCAGAAGAAGACATCTCGAACTTTATGAAGGAATACCATAGTACCAATTCATTTTACGAATGGCAAAACGAGTAAAAGACCTTTGGACTGACTATAGGACCGTAATGAAGATCATAAAAAGGACTCTATACCACCGAAGCGTGTTCCAACTGAAATCGTATCAATGACGAATAGAGAGATTAAACACGGGCTTAAGGATCACTAGATCGCAAGATTTCCTCTTAATAAAACCCAACATCTTCATAGCTTTAGAAAAAATTAATAAGATCAATATGAGAGGAAGGGTTAAACTTATGATCGAATACAACCCCAAGCTCTGACACTACACTAAGAGAACTGATAATCGTTCCACCAATGCTGTATGAAAACAAGAGAGGCTCACGTAAGCGATAGAAGGAGTATTTCTTACATTTAAGAGGATTTAACTCCAAATGATTCGCATTTCACCACAAGATCATGGCATCGATCTCACTCTGCAATAAAACGCAATCCGAAAAAGAAGAAACAGAAACAAAAACCTTTAAATCATCAGCAAATGACAAAAACGAAGCAAATGAAAATAATTTACAAACACCGTTTATAAAAATAATGAATAACAAGGGGACCGAGATGACTTCCCTGAGGTACACCCAAACAAGCCGCAATATTTCTGAGATAATTGTCTAGATTTCTAAAAAGATAAAAATATGTAGGTGAAATGTCCTGGGAAATATGGAGGGTATGGAAGAATTTCATTTAGCTTTGAAACCGTCCTTCTTGCAATATGAGGCCTGGCGTTATCGTGCAGAAGTATGGGTCCATGTCTGTTAATGGGCGCAGATTGTGCATATCCAAGTTTTCCGTGCATCACTAATTTTTTTAATTACAAAAACAAAAGGATAACAGGAATATCCCGAACTGTTGCTATATTCCAAGAAATTCATGGAAAGGTACTAAAAATAAGGAAGGCTTACCTGGTGTTATAGAAAAAATATTCCTTGTCACTTTTCTTGATGCGCAAGCACCCAATTAAAAATAGTTGCAAAACGGCCATTTTATATGTAACGAGCTGATAGTTAGAAATGTTTCAGAGATATCGACGAAGATATCTGCCTTCGGATCCTATTTTGTTTCTATACCAAGAGTCGTCTTAGCTGGTCTGTGTAGGTAGGTTCCTAAACATCTACTTAACTCCGCCCAATGTCTCATTTTATTTCGACCAGTTGGCTACCAATGGGGCGGCAGCCTGTGAGCTGTCACATTTGATGTTCTTTATAACCATTGTTATTGTTTTGGTGTCTTTTATGTCCACTTGCAACATTTGTCAGGTTAAAATTTCTCAATCTCCTTTTTCCTAATTCCCCCTTGCCTAAGCTGTGCTGTGTGCATAGTAGGGCCGTCCCCTGAGATTAGGTAATACCTACCTTAAAAAAAGAGCATTATATTATTTATTCTTAGGAATTTTTCTATTCATTTTTCAACCTTACTTGATATTTTCTAAACTGGGTCATTTAAAATCATTGCCATGAATGATTATGGTATTAAGAGCAGAAATACTAAGCTCACTGAATGATATATTCATAGGGCTAATATTTTATTAAGTGCGGTGCGAACCTCTATTTACAGCAACAATGCTATACCCAAAATTAGCTTCAATTATTTAAAAGTAATTGCGGTTCATACAATATGAATTTAGGTTTTTGTTCAGGTTTCTAGTTGTAATACCCACTGCGCCTTATTGAAATCTTTTGTAAAAAGCCCAATTACAACACAACCTAACATATACGAAAAGAAAAAATTTGAACTCCTAGTGGAATGCTGTGCGGTATCAATTCGAACGCCACACATTATCGGTTAACTAGGTCTCCTGTAATCAATTGCATCTCTATTTATTGCTATCTAACCTTCGAAAATTTATCTAATATCGCCGGTTCACTTCTGCACTTAATGTTCAAAACGGAAAATTTCTACTTGAAATCACTTCTACGGACTTCCAACGAATTTATTTTAAATTAGTAGCCATTAAAGGGGTATTAATCATCGAATATATCTCCATGTGCTTAGAAATTACAAAATACATGAATATATCCAGCAAAAACTACAGATTTCCTCACAAGTATGTGTACAATATTTCCGAAAATCTGTCAGTTAATTTCTTCACGGGTTATTTTCAATCAGCTACCGTTGAACGTTATTAATTTCCTCAAAACACTCCAAGCAGATTACATTTGTATTTGAGTTGTAAGAAATCCAAAAAAAAAATCCTCTGATGAAATATTTCTGGCTGCTTGGCTTGCATTGAACCTGGCCAGTGTCCATTTCTCGTCATGACGGGTGTCTTCCTGCTGGCTATATTATGGAAGCTTAGCCAAATGATCTGTGCTAAGTCCACCTCTGAAATCTGATTCAGACGTGAGGGTTTCTGGTTAATGACTTCTAAGGTGAATGATGAAAATAACAAAGAAAGCAAGTGGGGCAAAGTGAGAAGTGAGGGCCTGAATGGAGTTCCTTTAATGGCCTTCATGGCTTCATGTGTAAGATAAGAGCAAAAAAATAACTTTATGAAAGAAACGATTTACTTCTTTAGATTCCCTTGCGTCTTTACTTCGAAATTGGATTCTGTGGTACAATCACTTCGAAATCAACCTACCTAGACAGATCGTCGTTATTATAGAGTGTTTAATTCTCTCACTCTCTGTGCAGCTATGGGAGTATGGAATGTGGTTATGCGGCCGTCTTGTTAATATCAGTGGCATCTACTTTTGTTACGGCAAATTACTCTACCTCTGCCGAAGACATTTAAGAACTCGTTACATCCCAGTAGGAAATGGGGAAGTCAGTGAAATTGTAATTACTGATTTCATTGATGAAATGTATTTCAAGATGTAATCTAGAATAAATGAGGTGGCATCAAGTGACATCCTTATCGATTGTTCGAAAATTTTCAGCTTAAATAAAATATCGGAAACTTCAATGAATTCAATATTTGTTCTCTTATGCAGTCTCAGTATGGTTTTCTTATGATACAAATCTGGGTTTCGACACAAGTTCGCGTCATAGAAAAGAATTTTTTAGGCCTTAACTTTGTTGTTAGTTCTCTTAGTTTACACACCTCCACGTAAATAAAACTTCACCTTACCTTACCTTCCTTAGAAATAAATATCTATTCTTTACAACTGCCAAAAATCGGCATTTTCTTTAATTTTAAGATGCAGTTGCTGTTCATATTTCCACGCTGACGGGTAAGTTGGTTAAGGCACAGCTTTGCAGATTTTCTCTTCTGTGGACGCGGGTTCGATTTCTACAAAGGGCGCGGTGATTTATCTGGGTACCAGTGGTTTAGGTAATTCTTCCGACGAGAATTGTATTAGCAAAGCTACAGTAAAAATTTTATGTCAAAAATTGTGGCTTACTTGCAACATTTGTCAGGTTAAATGTTCGCAATCTTCTTTTCTCTAATAAATTTCCCTCGGCTAAAACTGTGCTGTGTGCATCATAGGGTTGTGCTCTAAGCTTAGGCAATACCTTAAAAAAAGCACAGAAAAGATGATATTATGCACAGTTGTTTAAATCATAGCTTATTTCAGGAGAGAGGTTTTTTTCTAATTTTATACAGATAAGACCGAAACCATTGAGGAATTGTTTCATGCAGTAAATGATCGCACAGTGCTCCTTCTTTGTCTAGGGCTTCACGTTCCGTGATTCATCTTTCCTTATTTTCTGGTCTCAAGATTTTCATGAGGCCGGGATTGTTACTCTCTTCCCGGCTCACAGTCTCCCTGCCAGCCTCAGTCTTCCTAAGGAAAACTGATCGCGATTAATGGATGTTCTTAGTCCTCCTTCGGGCCTCGATTTTTTAATTTCCTTTTCGGCCTTCTACCAGTTGGACCTGTAAGAGATAATCACGTTGATCACTTTCTTCACTTTTGCCAAGCCTGGCTTTACTTCTTTGGGGATTGTTTGTCTACTTGTCGGTTGCCGCGTCCTGGCGATGACTTCTCTGTATTTTTCCAGCAGCTTTTCTTTATTGCTCCTCACTCTAACACTGTAGGCCCTTCTAAGAGAGGCGCATGCCTTATTCCTAGTGGTAACCTCCATTCTCTCGGCTTTGTCATCTATGGAAAATTTCTCCCCGAGAGAAGGGTGGATTTTTGAAGCCTATGTGACTTCCCTTTCTTTATATCAAAGGGAATACTTCGCAGGCTCAGCTTCTGACCTCGGTTTGAATGATAGAAAATGAGATTTCACTGCGTTCTATGCGGCCTGATGATCTCTTGTATATACAATAAAAGCGAAGTAACCCTTGAGTTATATGCACTAGTAGCTGATGGAAATTTATAATGAAAATGTCGGTTATGACATTTTTCTGCCTAGGTAAAGCCTTCTACATAAGGTCTTGATCGAGGTGAAATTTATCATTTTTCTAACCGGACTTTACGAGTAATTAAGTGGGTTGTGTAATTTTCTGTATGTCATTAAAAATTTGTATAATACTATTATTACACGAAATGAACACCATCGAATACATATCACTTCGCTGATTTACTTATGTAACAAAAGGTTTCGATTTTCCCGGCGATCTTTAGATATTATACTTCAAGCTATACATACGTATATATAGTTAAGTACAGGAATGACGTACCACATTCTTGGAATTCGATGCTACTTGAATTGACTGCTAAGAAAGAATTTATTTTCTAATAGGCAACACCTCGGTGCGATCAACCTTTGATCTCTGGCCGAAGTAGCATGCTTCAAAGGGAAACAATTTAATGAATCGGCAGAAAAATGATTACCGGTGTATCTTTTGCTGGCAGTATATACCGCATACCTGCAACACTATTGTGGGCATAGTCGACAAGTGGTCTGGTTCATTAGTGTTTCTATCTGTATACAAATAAACATACAACTAAAAAGTAAAAGAAGACTGTTTAAGTGTTCTGTATTTCCATAACCGAGGTATTGTCTGAAAATCAAGGTTTGCTCTCATCATTAAGGTTGATCTTCATCATTAACAGAATCATCAAAACCTGTCGGCTTCTTCACAACCGGAAGGAATTTTCTGCTCATGGTTTGAGTTTTTTTTTCTTTAGTTTCAAAACAACAATTAGTTTAACGCCTCCTGCCGAGAAATTGAAGAAAAAAAATTATTTCAAAGTACTCTGAAGTAACAATCAATTGCTATTTAATTGGTTTTGTACTATTTTTGTTGAAGGAATGGAGTAATGTTCTCGTGATTATGTTTACAGGGTCAATTCTAACCTTTTATTTCTGTAAACATGTTTGCTTAAAAGATTGACACTGTAGGTTAGCTTAGTGTTGAGGTTATTCTGAGCTGAAGTGCTAAATTTTTACTCCCTAGAATACTAATTCAAATTCAGTTTTAAAATAAAACCTATTTGATAAAAATCATTAAACTGGTGAATGGGTTCGTTGTGAAAAACTATTTTTACTACAATTTCTGCTAGGTCTTGTCACAATGAAGAAAGGGTGAAGATGGCTCTTTGCGCGGATATCATGCGTACAAAACTACAAGGAATCAGGCGAGAGATTTCATTAGAACAATATCCATTATAGTAGTGATAAAAAGGGGCTAGTCATGCGACATGACGTCGATGCTCCAGGACATCGATTGCTCATCAACAATGGCTTTAAAAGTTTTTTTTTGGAATTTGTCTAATGCGGTTAATGCAGTACGTCCTGCCCCTGTCGAAATATTCGAATTAAATTCAAGTCTGGGTCTGATATGAGCCTTGTAAATAAGGTCCTATGGCGTAAAGTCGTTCTTGCATCGATGCAGAAAGTTCAAACACCATTAAGTGATCCATCCACCATACTCAATTGATATCAGTAGGAGTTCCATGAGAATCAGCTACTAATTCAAAAGAGTACGCGAAATTGAGAGGACTGTCGCCAACAAAACTATGAATTGGATTAGACGTAAGAAATCATTAACGGAGAGCAGAAAGAATGTGGGGGACAATACAGAGCTCTGGGGCACGCCAGTATTATTAAGCGTTGGAGACGAAACCGCCCAAAGTAACATGGAAGAAGCGCTCAGAAAGAAAACTCCCAATCCAAGTAAAGATCAGAACCCTTCCGTAACGAGTTACAGAACCTCAAAGATTTTTCGACTTTGAATGTCTCCTGATGGAAATGATTACTCATAACTTTTGAACTACCCTATAGATTCTAATTATTTGTAGTTTACTTGAAAGCTTTCATAAGTATCTTTCTTTTGGTGTCTCACTTGTCATTATTGACGAACTATTTTTGGAGATATCAAAATCGAAAGTCGAAAATTTTCAATTTTTTTTTGCAAAAATTTTGAAATATTAAATAAACTTATTTCAAAAAATTTTTCTCACGGAATTTAATTTTATTATTGTTTAACAATCGGTAAAAATCTGTAGCCGGCTACCTGCAACGGTTTTCCGACGAAAGGTAATAAGATGTATTCAGGATCAATCCAAAAAGTGAATAAAAAGGCCGGAAATTTTCAAACTTTTAATAAGTTTACTTTTGTTGTTATGTTTTGACTTTTCTTGTAATAGTTGTTATAGTTCAAGGTATTAATAGTGCTACTTGATCCTTCCGTGCAATCAAAACTTTAATCCCTTTGGGGGCTGATGTGGGGGCATAGTACCTCAAAAGCTAAGGAAAGGACTGCCAGTGAAATATTTGTTCTACAGGCTGATACCACATGCACGCATTTAGGACTGGAACGAGTTTCAGATTCCAACAATACGTTGATCAGACTTATTATGAGCGCACGTCTGCAGGTTTTTAAAAATATTACTTTGTTTTTGGCTAAAAAAGAATATTAAATATTTTTTATATTAAATAAACATTTGGTATTACTGAGTAGCATAATTTTTAATTTATAAGGTTCTATACATATTTGCATAATTCATTAATTTTTATTTGAGAGCATTTGTCTCAAAATGAATGATTTTAAAAACAAAATTATGGTGATCACCGGCGACCCGAATGAAAAGACAAGCGCTGGTTCCATGGGATTAACGTGGCAGCGAAAGGGTTGAAAAAATCACTAAAGGTAACAGGTAGCCAAAGGTACTTTTTATTTCTCGTCTCGACCCACCCCTCTACATATGTTAATGATGTTGTGGGTTATGCCCGAGCAAAGTGTAATGCCAGTTTATTGTGAATTAATTAATCCGCGTTTCCTCTTTTAAACTGACAGCGTTTAAATAAATAAATAATTAATGCGCATCGTTCACATCACACAAACTGATTTCCTCTTTTAAACTGACAACGATTTCGCCTATTTTTAAATCAATTTCGTCCCCCAATTTCTGTCCAGAGGCATTTTACAGTCTGCAGAATCGAGCAAAATAAAAGTAGGAACTCTTTCCCTTTACTATCAGAATGTAAGGGGAATTAAGAATTAAAGCTAACAGCATCTTACAGTCCTCTCTTTCGGACTGTTTTGATGTCATTGCCTTCACAGAAACCTGGCAGCATCATGGCTTTCACGATGCAGAACTTTTTCACCATTCCTACCAAATCTTTCGTGGACACATGTTTGTTTGTTGCTATATTCTATCGAATATGTTTAACTGCCTTAGCCAGAAGGATCAGAGTGATTATCTTCCTATTAGCAGGCTAATGATTAAAAACGTCAGTTTTTCGACACTATGGCTTCCTTGGACCTGCACCAGATGAGTAATGTTAGGAATTCAAGCAATTCCAAGTAATTCCAATTCAACTATTATGTCAACTTTACAAAAAGCCAGAAAATCTATGTCTAACTAAAAACTGTTCAATAATGCTATTGATACAGACGTCAATATGTTTTACGCCAAAATTTTTGAATTATTTGGCTTTTGCATTCCCTGTGAACGACAAAGATCACCTTCACCCCTTTGGTTCAATAAGGGATTGAAAATTTCGAAGAATAGGTTTTGGAAGATTTTTCTCAGAACTAGATTCCTCGATAGTGGCTGTTTTCAAAAACAACGGAAAACCACCTTCATTATACCTATTCATAAAAAGGCAATAGGAATAAAATCTCAGACCTTAACTTCTGAGAAGCCTTCAGCATAGTTCTAACAAAATATTTAATTTTATTTCTTACGGAGTTTTGCATAAATAATTCAGAGTTTTATCGGGATGCTATAGTTCGGTTGTTCCATTCCTTCAATATCCGTTGCATAAATTTGAAAAAAAGTTCGAAACTATTAACAACAAAATCGTACCCAAATCACAAATGCCTCCCATCCTCCTGGCCATAGAGTTTATAAAATGTAAAATTACGATGCGATTTCTACGAACGCCGGGTTCATTCCGTTTTTGATTGCCAGCAAAAGTCACGATAGGAAACAAGAAATTCGGAAAACGCGCGAGAGTCAACCGAAAAGTCCTCGGATCGATTTTAAACAAAACAATAGATAAATGGGGTACTTTCAGCTTGTGTCAACTAGCGGAAGTATATCAGCAGTTAGATGCAAGTTTTGTTATATTATGTTTATAATAATTTTTTAAAAGTTTTAATTGTTTTCAGAAAGAGGTGAATTCTTTCCGGATAAGGGTTAATTATTTTCGGACAAGGGTTAATTATTTTCGCCCTGAGGTTAATTATTTTCGGACAAGGGTTAATATTCTCCAGACAAGGGTTAATATTCTCCAGACAAGGGTTTATAGTTTCCGAAATAGGTTTAATTCATTCGGAAAATGCTATATATATTTTTATTAATTTTTTATACAGTGTCGTTGGCTTGTCCCTTTTCTAGAATAAGTTTTCTTATTTTGTATAATGATCTGATTGATATTGCGGGAGTCATACTGATATTGGTATTAGTGAACCACTTCGTAAGCGATAGAAAATGAAGTATCTTTTTCTTAAGTATTTTGCGATTATTGTACTTGCCACGGTCGCATTTGTTTCTTTTCATGTCGGAATTTTTTCTGATGGTCATAATATGTATTTTTAATTTTTGGTTTTGATCTCTGTAATATTTCATTCATGATTTATTTCTTCTCTATTCTTCTCTATACGAAAGTTTTCTAATTGATTAAAATCAAATTTATTTAAAAAAAACTCGATCTCAATTTGACGGTATAAATACAGTCCTGAATATACTACGGACACACTACAATTGTGGCTGTGGTAATCATATCATCGTGTGCGAGGACTATTGAAAAAGATACTAGAAATATGTGAGATTTTATCGAATTGGCATTGTTCAAAATTTGTGTTTTTTCTAATGTTACCAATGATATGACAATAAAAAGGTCACATATTAAAATATGGTAATGCTCATTTATTTGTTATTTTCTTTATTATTTTTTCGTAAAAACATATCAGGCTTTTTATTACTCAGAAATTTTTGGAGCTCCATAATATTTCTTGCATCTCGGAAAAGACTAAATAATTTTGCGCCTTTCAGTCTAGTTTCAGACATAAACACAGCTCTGTTATAGCGTTAATTAAAGGAACTGAAAATTTCGTTCTGCCGTTGATCAAGATAACACACAATGGTGGATGCTTTTGGATTTCTTCAAGGCTTTCAATAGAATAAATAATCGAAACAGAAAGTTTATTTTAATAGTCCATAATCAAGTGATTTTGGTATCTCGCAGGGTTCGACTTTAGGCCCAATATTATTCTCAATTTTTATCAAGAATACTTCAGCAGCATCATAGCAATAATACATTTCATATGTATGCTAATGATGTGCAAATATATGCAGGGCAGTGTAAATACCGCATAAAAGGAGTCCTAAGTGAATACAAATAAATTTTTAAAGTGTTAATTTAAATGCTCAAATCCTAGGAAGTAGGTATGTGTTGAGAACACATCGCACTGTACAAAATATTCAAAAAAAGTCACGAAATCTGAAGATTGGATAGTCTTGTTTTTGTAAAAATACAAATTTAAAGAATTCTCTCAAGCAAGGTCAATTCTTTCTGTGGACCAACATGAAACCCTGGCAGATGAAGGTTTTGTAGTATGAATTTTTAGAAAAAGTTATAAATACTAAAATTATCAAAGATATTTGAAACTTATATTGAAACGTGCATCTGTGTTTAAATGCTATACAAATAGCACGCCACGATTTGAACCAATGATAATTGGTACACGTCGCAGGTAACTGTTGCACCTTTCACACTTTCGATGAAGAAGCTCCCCTTTAACAGTGTTGAAGTTAACATTCAGAAGTCATTAATGGGAACAATCCATTAAACTGTTCAAAAGATTTCACTTTTTTCTTTCATTTTTAGAAGCAACCCAATTTTAGTCAACATTGTTATCAAGAATTATTCGACGTACCTCCAAAGGAATTCATTATGGAAAAAAATAGCGTGACTCGTATACGGTAGCTGATTGGGAATTAGCCACGCCGGCAACTTGATTTGATTCTACCAGACATCAAGATCCAT
>QYTT01079200.1:0-21699 GCA_006980735.1 Dasypogon diadema | reverse complement strand
CATCACAATGGTTTAGTGAGTGAAATAAATTCTTGAATCAAAGGGGAATTGACACAGTCTCGTATGCAGTTAAAGTTTTCATAGGGTTCGTCATCTACTAGAGCATATAGAAAGAGTTTAGGAGAAAGATTTATGTAACTGTATATCTGTATTTGTTTATGTAACGTAAGAGTAAGGACTGTTGACCTTCACTCTATTCACTTCTGCAAAGAGATTATTTTTATTCTGAAGTGTAGACAAAGTTTTCATGGGTCTCACCACACCAAAATAGAAATTATTTTACAAGTTCGGACGATAGTTTCGTTTGTAGTCTTCTCTCCCTTCTATATCATCATTTGAAGAATATTGAAGTATGCTTCTGTCTTCAGATCCTTTTTCGTCCCTTTGCCAAGAGCCCTCTCACAACAAAAGTCAAACCCAGAACTAACCATCTAACTGTTTCTCCATTCTTATTGTCCGCTCGATGCCAAGGAGAACAGCTTCTGACAAGGATGACGCAGCTCGAGAGCATTAACTCCTGGTGGAGTATGTTAGGAAGCCTTAACTCCACTGGGGACGAGGATCTGCTAGAGCATTAACTCCGTATTTTCTAGGCTAAAGTCAAGTTACAAATCCTCGCTTTATTTAAACTTCTTCGGCTAATTATACACAATTGTAGCTTACCTCTACCTTACCTAGATAACTCATAATTTGACCCAACTCGATATCGACCACATGCTCGTGTATCAGCATTTTCACCCTTAGCTGCAGGTTCGTAGAAATTCGATTCCCTATATGCACAGAGTTAAAGTATGCCAGGGATGCTGTTTCCCGAAAAATGCTTGCTTGCATTTTATGAATGGATTTGAGTCGGCTGGGTGATGTTTTGTTTACATCGAATGTGGGTCAATATTGTGTTGAGTGACAGATGTACTTAACTTAGCTAATATTTACGTTTTAAGACGTTGACTGTCGTGCCGGTCACCGGTGAGCGGTGACCCCCATTTAAAAGCTCTCTCTGGACTAATGCGTTTTAATACGTAGTTCTCTCACGAAAGCTTTTATGCTAATTGCGGCAGTCAACGTGTTAATATTTAATTTTTATCACACAATCCTCCCCCAATGGCGAAGTATGGTTTCGGGCTTTGGAACCCCATAGCCTCCCTCCCCATTTCTACTTGCTAAATCGAGGTGTATCTCCCCAGGTTAATATAGCAGGACCTGAGCCTTAACCAAACACAATCAGAGCTTGAGGCTTCCTCAAAGCTTCATCGAGGCGTTGTCAAATATTCCTACAAATGCTTTTTAATGTGGCAACACAAAATCACGTCTCGAGGTATCTTCGGAAACGAGTCGCGAGACAGGCAGGCTTTGTGCAATGTCTGAAAGTTTCTCCCTTCAGGCCTACAATTGTTACTTGTTTGTCACCGCTGCTACTGTCAGTTTTGTTGTAAACAATTAAAAAATTTCTAAATCGCACAAAAGGTACGCCCATGTTCACAAAAATCTGATGTCATCAAAAAAATAATAATACCTGGCTTTGACGCTATTTTATTTTACATTCCACAAGGGAAGTTTCAAAGTTCGAGAAACTCAGTGTGAGACATGCCTAGATGTGTTTCTGCCTTTAACTTTTCAAAGAAAATTCCTGCACCTTCCCTGCTGTCCCTCATAGATCTGTCCGTAAATATACGGTTCTTACGGCCCCTTTTATAGAAGTGACCCGTGACTGATAAGAATCTTGTGAAACCTCCGCGTTATCCTGAACTTCTTGGTCGTGTAATTAGGCGTCGTGAGTCTCCAGGATTTTTCTATGATCATACTCAATCCCTGGCGAGTATCATGTACCGTCTCTTTGTATTCTAAGTGCTGCCTTCACTGCTATCTTTTTTATAAACAGACTCAGCAATGACAGTTCCGAAGAGTTTGCAGCGCAACTGTAGGTAATATTTTCTATCTGCCTAAACGCTTGTATATACAAATACACGACAGAATCAGGCTGAACCAAAGCCCAAAGATTTATTCGTAATGTTTTAATAACATCAAGTATTGATACTCTGGATCATAGATATAATGCTGGCTGTACCACGCCCTTTTTATCTTTTACATGTGGTATTATGACTAAATTGTTTTTGTAATTCACTGATACGCCCACATATACCAGTATTTGTGCTCTGTACTCACGCTTTTAGAATGTAGACACGTATTTTCAGGATTTGCTATGATCCACTTATTAGAAAGTCGATCTTTGTTTCGTAGTAATTCTTAATATTGGTCCATATTATTATTAAAACGTTTGTTCACTTTTTCTTGTGGAATTACCCGGACATACTGAACAGTATCTTATAGTATCTATACAGTAGTTGAATAAATTGTATTGATTAATCTCATTCTTAAGTAACTACGAATAAAGTACTGCCAGAGTGGATTAGCTTTTCTACCTAAAAACTAAATTGTCTTTTCAAGGGAACAAAGAGATCCCTTTTAGTTTTTTTTAAGGCTGTTCACTTACAAAAAGGCGGAGAAACCAATGTGTACATTAAAATAAACTCAACTCTCCTTTCAGAGGCTACAAAATTGACCTAAAGTAGAAAATTATCAATCAAGAAGTTCACAATACGGAAAGAAAGAAAAAAAAGATTGTAAAAATCTAAGTATTCCTCCCATGGAATGTAAGACTTCGTCTTCTTAAGATTTTCTTATTTATTTTTTGTCTTTTGCTGCTTTTGTAAGTTCAATTTAGTTACGTCAAATACCTACACAATTCGATCCCTCAACATGCTATCCTGACTGTCAATCAGAAAAAGGACTTTGCCAAGAGTTGACTTTTTTATTGAGAGCTCTGGCATTAATTCCATTTAGTAACCCTCAATCGCCCTCAAATTCTACTTCTTTTTTTTTGTTTTCACTGTCTCCGTATAGCTTCGGAATTATATGTTCCGACTTTATTTGATTTTCCCAAGATGTGTACGTGTTTTCTTTTCTGTCTTCTTGTTTCAATTTAATCGTCTTTAAAGTCCCAATATCGGATCAAGGTAAGCTTATCAGGGAAATTAGACTGGGAGTTTTCTTTTAGAGAAATTTATTTGTAATTCTTGCCATTTTTTGGAAATTCGAGATAATTCAGTTATTTTGCGAATTTGAAAGTGAGAAGAATTTCGTAATTTTGTTAAATTGATATAAGAAATTTGGAATTATATCAAGTGTGGAACTGTGTTGCTAGGTGGTAACAAAAAAGTGAGATAGAAGGGGAAAGCGAAAGTCTGGTTTCCATTAATTGCCATATTTTAAGCCTTGAACAGAAAAGCATAGGTAATGACCGCCTCGTTGAAATACACACTCAAAAAAGACTGTAAAACATACGAAATTCCTTTCTCGTATTTAAATTATTCGAAAAGTTGTAATCTAAATTAAGAAACGACTATTGTACATTCCTTCAATTTGAACACGTTTGATGAAGACCATCATTAGAAGCAAGGAAATAGGTTATCAAGGTTTATCAGTTGCCTCCGAGAGCTTGTCATAACTTCCGGAAAATTGTAGTTAATAATTTAAGGGTATTTAGTTAGTAATTAGGCTTTTTAATTAGATTCAGCAGCATATGTTACGTTCCCACACTTACAGGGAAATCAAAAGCAAGTCACAAAAACGTGACCAACACAACACCTCCGTTTCATCATCAAAATCTAAAAAGACAACAAAAAACGAAATCCACTGCCTAAACTAGCCATCAAGAATAATTTAATTAATTTGCAAATAATTCAAAAACAAAATCATCGAAGGACTAATTATTACACGTTATCACAACGATTCGTGTAAAAACAAATTTTAAACGAATATCTACTTAAAAACAGAGCACTATTAGACATAATAAAATTTCCAGGGGAAAGGTGTAAATTGAATGCTATAACCCAAAGCAAGAAATACCATTGAGGTTGGCGGTAGTCGTTAAAAGGCTCGTTAATATTTATACTTGCATGTAGATAGCTTCCTTAAGTAGTATAGGGTGATATAGATAACTTGGCAACTATACATATATGTAGACATCCCCAAAACTATTATCATCGAGATAAAAATTTAATGGCTGAAAAGATTTATTTATTGAATAAAGGCACATAAATGTCTCAGATTACATATCTATGTGTGTTGCTTTTGGAACAGTCCCCATGTTACATAGTAAAAAATGTACTTATGCACAGGCAACTTGAAATTGACTTTAAAAAAAAATTTAATTTTTAACAATGGTAATTTTAATACATTCTAATATAAATTTGGTTATGTTGCTACAGTAGAGAAAAATGTAGATATAACAAAGTTTAATATAATACGAAATCTAAAGCCGCTGATACATAGTACATGGGGTGAAAAGCCCGCGGCCTACCTACCTTCCAACAGCCCTCTAACATTTTGATACCCTTCCAATAATATGTACAAATTGTCAAAGTTTACAAAATAGGCCACCGTTTTCGATATAACTCCGCATTGGTTTGAAATCTCTTTCCCTGGAGCCATATTTTCATATTAGGAAACAAATAATAGTCACTGGGGGCCGGATCTAGAGAATACGGTTGGTAAGAAAGCAATTGGTAACCCAAAGAATCCAATTTCACCATCGTTTTATCGAGAGTACGGCGGAGCGTTATCATGATGAAATAAGACATTTCTCTTCTTCAAATCCGGTCGTTTTTTCTTGATCTCCTGGTTCAATTTGCTAAATAATGTAACATAGTATTCGCAAGTTATTGTTTTTCCTTCCTCAAAACAGTCGAGTCATGCGTATCCCAAAAAATACTGGCCATAATCTTGCCGGCCGAACATTGTGTCTTTGGGCGATTCGGTTGGTTTTCACCTGCAGCACTGTCTATTGGATTCCGGTGTATAATAATGGATCCATT
This sequence comes from Dasypogon diadema, assembly GCA_006980735.1. Classification (NCBI taxonomy): domain Eukaryota; kingdom Metazoa; phylum Arthropoda; class Insecta; order Diptera; family Asilidae; genus Dasypogon; species Dasypogon diadema. Next base: position 16,825 of record QYTT01079200.1, on the reverse strand, counting down.
CCTTCATTCGAGTCTGCGACTGAGATATCCCTCTCTCCTCGAGTCTCCATTCACCAACTGAGGCGCATACATGGCCATGGGGTTCAAACTTCTCTCTATTACCTTGTGATTTCGTTTCTCCTTCTTTTGCTGCTTCTAGCAAGCCACCTTTTTTGAAACGAGTTGTCGATTTATTGCAACGATCTAATTTGGGGAATACTAAGTTACTAAGCAATAAGTTGCTTGCTTGCCTGCTCGGGTTACCAGGCAGAGGTACTAGACGAGGTTCTACTTTAGAATGGATAACCAAGCAGTGGTCAGGTGTATGGATCGAAAAGAGGTGTATCTAGTGATGGAAGTGATGGGATATGTTAAAAAATGCGGCAACTCCTTGTTAGGTTAGAGGATCGGAGAGAAAAATTCCCAATACCGACTCTTTTATTGTTTCCAAATTCTTTTTTTTGAAATATGTAAAAAATATACCTATCGCTTTCATTTTTCTAGAGACATTAGCCTTTTACTCAAAAGCTTTATGGAGCATTTGTGTCCCACAAGAATCTATCCTGAGTCCATTGCTCTTCAGTTTTTACGTCAATGGCTTGCCTTAAGTGGTATATGATATAGATGTTCACATTTATGTAGATACTCATATTTATTTCTAAAATGTACTCCCATTTTCGACGTCTGTGGTTATCATCGGATATGTTTTCGTCCGAAATGCGCCTATGAGCCTCTAAGGCATTAAGAGAAAAATAACAACAATTTCCTAGGAGAAATACCTATATAAGGTGACAATCTCTCTTCCCTGTGTGCTCTTCACCCGTAAGAAGAATGCTTCACTCATGGACACGTATTTAATACGGGAGTTCAAGTCCATTTTGTTTCTATGGCTTTGCACTTTACACACGCGTTTTCCAAAATTTGACTCTTGCAGGCTAAACGTTAGGTTCCCATTCAGACGGCGCAGATTCAATCATGTATCTTGTCTTTGATTTATGTTGCTTAGATGTTCAATGGGTAGTTATAATAAACGGAGAGCTTCTTTAAACTATTAATGTAGAGATTTCGTATCGAAATCCTAGAATTGTTCTGCTGACGCATTTATGGAAATTATTGCCTTTGGGTTTTAGTCGATAGTGACCACTGATGAGGGTAAGAAAGTCTCTTTGGACGGTACCTCGCGAAGGTAAATTTGTTTTAAATCTATATTGTGTAGTGAAAATAGTGCCGTCGTGGTTAATTCCTTCTACAAAAAAATATATATATATTTAAAAGAACAAAGATTTAACACGGCTTCGACAATAGTTTTAATTTTCCAAGATCTTGAGCCAAATGGGCTCCGGAAATTAGAATCCTTTTTCTACTTGATACCCTCAACGTTTTTGAGGATATAAAAGCCCCTATCAGAACAATATTCAAAAGTGAAGTGATCTTATCTAGAAAATTAAAAATGTCAAAAATTGAATACCGTGCTGTAATAAAATTTTTAACAAAAGATGGACTAACGCCGACGGAGATCAAAGAGTGAATGGATTCTGTATATAGAGAATTTTCAACACCATTTTCGATGGTTAAATATTGGTCAAGGCTTTTTCGCTGGGGACGGGACTCAACTGAAGATGATCCACCCTGTTTTTGGCCAGCAACTTTAGTTACACAGAATGACGTGGATTTGGTCGAGAGAAACGGGTGTCCTCTGAATACTTCATGAGCATTTGGGTATGACTAAAATCAGTGCAAAATGGGTACTACGAATTCTTTCCTCAGCGCAGAAAGTATGGCGAATTAGCTGTCAGCAATTTTCGGAGTTGTGTAAAGACGACGTAGACAGTGTTCTCCATAGGATTGTGATAGGGGATGCAACTATGGTTCTTCACTATAATCCTTTGTCCAAAAGGGATTCAATGGAGTGGCATCGCACCGGAGAAGGTTACACAAAGCACCAGAAGGGTTATGACAACAGTTTTCTGGGATACTGAAGGTATTTTTATGCTGGACTTTAAGGAACGTAATACCGTTGCAACTGCCACATATGCTGAAATTCTAAGGAAGTTACGTAAAGTCATTGTTGAGAAAAGGAGAGGAAACGTGTCCACCTTACAGTCCAGACTTGGCCCAACTGACTATTTTTTATTTGCAAAACTAAAATCAGATTTGCGGGGAAGGAATTTTAACTGCAACGAAGAAATCTATGAGGCGGTTAGGTAGCATTTTGAAGGCAAATCTTCAGACTACTATTTTAATGGTATTAAAGCACATATTAAAAGATGTGAAAAATGTGTTGAAATAAAGGGAAAAATAACCACTGCTTTTTCCTCTCTCACCCCTCCTTCTGGCTTATAAGGCCTATAGGCCACGAATACTTGGATCACACTACGTACATGTACCTTGTTTTAGATTTCCCACCCTACAAAAGGCTCAAAAAACCCGATTTGTTTTCGTAAACAAATAAAATCTCTTGAACGCAATTTTTTTTATCCCGTATGATAGCTCCATTAATACAAAAGACTAGATATTCGATGGGATTTGCTCAATGTACGATAGTAGTCAAAATTGCGCAATCTTTTAGAAAAAAAATTAGGAAAAGTTTGTAGAAGCAAAGCTCTTCTCAATGCCTAAACACTTAATCTAAAGTGGATCTGACATAGCTTGGGAGAAGAAAATCTTTATCTGACGAATTTCCTAACAATGAGAGATATTTATGTATGTCTCAGCATACGGAAAACTTTTGCATTGTTCAGCTTCTCATTTTAAGCGGGACGAAAATACAGTATTGTCTGAATGTACGAATAAATTACACATTTGAAGCAAATTATTGTTACTCAGGCGGACAATTTTCCAAAATTTACATTAAACAGCTTGAGGAAGGAAGCAATCCTTTGTTTCTTTATCTGGAGTTCGTGACCATTTATCTAATTTATTTTCAAGTTATGCACACACAAGTCTACCGTTTATTTGATATTTATGACACCTTCCAAGAAAGAGTTGTTTTTAGCTGTTAGAACGTTGGAGTTTCAGTCAGGTAAACGTGCACTACTTTTGCCTTGAAGGGAACTTTCCTGTTGTCCATTCGAAAAGACACTTAAAAGTTTTTTATCCTTTTTAAAATTACATTTTGTCTACTAATGCAATTTAGCTTTCTTATAACTCTGGAGACTTTCTCAAGGTCTTATTTAAATTGTTGGTAGATCCCGCTGACTTAAGTTGTGCAAACAAACTGTTTTTAAGCCAAATAGAATCAAGGAGGGAACATAAACAATGAATGTGTCTTTTGAAAGTGTGAAGAAGGATAAAATGCTTTATTTTGAAGGATGCCTGGGATTAAATAAGTTATGAAAGTAAAAATCTGAGTTTACTCACCATGAAGAGATTAGTCCCTGAAATATAAAGAGTACATTAATTGTGTTGAGAAGTTTTCATATTATTTTGAATAAATTTACATAAATAAAGAGTGTTTAGGCTAAAAACTATATCAACTCGTTATTAAAAGGCAATTCTTTTTTAAAGGTATGACCCTAAATGAATAGCGTCAATACTTGGAGGGAAACGCAAGAAAGCCCCATACGGTCTTATCTACCTGCCTAATTTAGTAAAAATTAGGAACTCTGGAGATAGAAGGCTATCGCAAGATCTTAGAAAGAGTATAATGTCGACCAGTACGCGGGCACTAGAAGTTATTCTTCATTCCTTGCCGATTGAAACCCACGTCAAAAAAGTAGCGGCGCCAATGGCTTTAGGACTGTATCTTAATGGCTCCTGGATGCATACAGGCTCGCCTGTTCCTTATGAGTCTTTTGTTGAACTGCTGCGAATTGAGACTCCCGATTTTAACATTGGCAACGACCATCTGCTTGAGGAGATGATTACTTCAGAGTTCAAGCTTGGGATTCCACTGAGGGAGAAATTCGATCCTGAGTCCGCACTTAATCTTCTATACGGATGGTTTTTGGGACAGCATCCTCTGTGGGGACCTAGGAGTGCGAACGGCATTTCATCTTGAGGAGCATACCACGGTTTTTCAGGCAGAGGTCAAAGCTATTCTGTAAACGGGCAGATACTTTCGGGTTTTAAACTTAAAGGGTTGAGTATTGTAAACTGTACAGACAGCCAGGTGACTATCAAAGCCTTTATGAAACCCTTTGTAACATCTAAGCTAGTAGCTTGTCCCTGAATAATAATATAAATATTTTATGGCATATGCGGCAGCGAGAAAACGGATGAGTTGGCGCGAGAGGGGGTTAAGTCTGACTTTACACCGTTTGCAACGGGGATGTCAACTAAATATCTACTTGGGCGTATTGCAGATTGGACAAGCTACCAATATCACCAACAATGGGACGTGACTCTGTTTGCCAGAACGACCAAGGGACTGTGGGGTTTACCAAATGCCAGCTCAACATCTAAGATTCTCCGATTAAATAAACCATTATTAAGGTTACTGGACGTGGTTTCCTAAAAGCACACCAACCAGGATCGTACGCTCTAGCGATACTGATTATAGGGGATGCGGGGGATGAAACGGAGACTGCAACATACTTTCTGTGCCACTGTTTGTCACGTTCGACGAAAAGACACCTAGGACACCACTTCCGTTCTTCATTTCACTAAATGGTTAGGGTGGCTGAGTTACCGATGGAATCCGTCCCGCCTACTTAATATCCTCGGATGGATGAGAAATGGATCTGAAAGTGGCCTAAGTAGGCACTATATAATGAATGAAATTTCATCCATTTGTCAATAATTCAATATTGAGAAGGATCTACATCTTAATGTGGAATTAGAATAACTCAACTTTTTATTTAACTATTTTAGCAGGTGAGTACGGTACTATCCAAATTAATTTTTTTATGTATTATATATAATCGCTTTTTGTTGAAAAAACAACAAAAAACAACGACAACAAAAGACTCGAAAATACATATATTATATGTTGTGAAATGGGATTTGGTAGAATTTCCAAGGAAATATGCGGCGTTTAAGTAAACACCTATATTGACGGCAGTTCACATCAGAGGGTGTCACCGAAATCGTGTTCTTTCGGTAACAGATTTTGGCTACCCTATGTGTAGAGCCATTCTCGACCACGTTACTCTAGTCGTCTACGTCAAACTTTTGACATCATCGCCACCGTTTCCTCTGAGACCATTGCGCACCTGGAACCTCTTCGACGACCTATTTAGACCTACCGTGAGCCTCCTGTGGAAAGAGGCGGGCGATATACCAGTACGATCTCTAACCGCGTAAGCTGTAGGCATGCGGTGTCGATGTTCCAATAGCCTGACGAAGAGTATTTAACTCACATCGTACCTTCATACGTTGGTCGCCATGAAACGCAAGAGAATCTAGAAAGTAAATCCTAAAAAATTCTAGTTACATCGGTCGGTAAAGGGTTATAGATACCCACTATGCGGACCGAAAATTGCTTATCCCAAGATAGATTGGTCGTTGATAATGCATGGAGTAATGACGCTCAATTTGGCCATTATCAATTGACGTCTTCACCACTGTCATTATGTGTCGAATTTCTTGATTTTCTCAGTATTTTCGAAAAACTTTAAAACTGAATGTCGTTCCCTAATCCGTGTTTTCCTCTCAGGTACATTAAAATATTTTCTAAGACCCGCAGCGTTGCTTTTGTTGAATTATTGCTGACTGCTCTCAAAACGATCTAATACGCCCAGCACGAGAATTTTTACGCCCCTCCTTTTCGAGAACGATCCATGATGCACAGAGTGAAAGGGAATTGGCATCCTTTCTTCCTCCCTGTTTTCTGGTAATTATTCGAAATATGCGCATTCTACACAGGATATAGTTTCTGTGCTCTTGGCCCTGTTGCGCATACGCCAGAACCAATAGCCTCTTTTGAGAAGGCTTAATGTTTTGTCTATATCGTAATGATGGACGTCGTCACGATATGACTTAGTTAATAATCCTGCCCATCGTATAATATCATCCACTACCCGAAAGAAGTGTCCTCGTTGGGGTCGACAGGTTTTCCGCACTTCCGTTGCATCGCTTGTCCTATCATTTCCTTTTAATATTCGAACTGTGTTCATCAATTTTGGGTCCCGGATTTGGATAGTAGTCAGCCAATCATAGCTGCCTATTTCCAGTATAAAGACGTTAAAACTGGTCTCTTGGACGATCGTTAGGTGTTGTGCTTAATGCGTCGACATCGAAAACATATTCCATTAGGCGGCCACCATTATGCGATTCTGGCCTCGGTGGCAGGTTTGGTCAGCGTTTCCATCAAAAAGTCAAAATCTATGATGCCCTCCTTTCTTAAGAGATAAATTGTGTGTGTGTGTGATAATAGGGCGATAATATTGTAAAAGATCCTGCATAATACACTTAGCTTCTAGTATTATTTCCTCATTCCATCTGCGGAACATTAAAAAGAATTTTAAGGTGCTGGACCACCATCCTTTTCTCAGTTTATTGAATATACAATGTTTTGTTATTCCCAGTCTTTGTGGTGGCGGATTGTCTAAAGACGTTTAAGATACATTTTTTCTACAGTTGAGACACGCTAAAAGTGGAACACCACTTATTTAGGATATCTTTTATGTTTGTCAATAAGTCCTCAACACATTTTTATACCAGGTCTCGGCTGATACACTTTTCGTATTGTATTAATCGAATCAAAGAAAGACCTGCTCTCATTTGCATGACCACTTTCTTTCATGTTTCTTTCCCGTTTTTCAGAGTGTTCCTTTTCTTGTATCTATAGAGGTACTAAATAGCTATCGTTTGTAAATTGCACGCTCCAAAGATATCTATATAACATAATAATGCAATTGCATATCGTTATAAAAGTCCTTTGTAAATGGTCTAAAGAAGATTTCGTCAATAGCTGCAATAACTTCTTCATACCCAAGACATAAATAGTTAACTTTTCTTTTATCTTTTCAAGACAATGGAAAAAGTTAAATTATAAAAACTTTGATGCTAAAAGTTCAAAGGTTGCAGCAATTGTTGTATATCATACCCAAAGAGGTGGTATTTAACCTTTTTTTTACGAAAACCTTTTATTCCACAGGAAAGTTAAGAAAGAAAGAAGACACTTGGCACCAATCTTACCTCAGTGCTGATTGCCATCTCTTCTCTAAGAGGAACGAAATGTCCAAATTTACTTTCTAATAAGGAAAGCAAGTTAATTTCGCTCGGGGAAAATTTATTGGTATAATTCCATTATTTCAATCATAAATTTTGCCTTAATATCTTCAGACGAAAAGGGTTGTATAGCCAACTACCCTCGTAGTCCTATACCACTATATCCAACGGACCTTTTAATCAGCAAAACATGAGCTGAGAGCACATAATATAACAACTCCTTTGAAGAAGGTGAATTTTACTCCAGTTTTTAAATGGACCAAGCCTTCTTTCGTCGTTAAGTAGAAAAATGGTGTGCACATCATCTTTCCGTACCCTCATCCCTCCTGCTGTAGTACCATTTAGCATCCTTTCATCGCCTCAGGTCTTCAGACAGTACCTCTTTTCCAGTTTTCCATTTCCATTTATGCCACGAGTGGGAGGATGTTGTATGTATATAAATTATGAACATTACATGTGTGAGTATATGAGATAAGGAGGATTACAACAAAAACAAAGTGGATAACTTGAGATAATATATAAAGCAGAGGTGAGCAAGCAGAGATACTTTCTCTGTACTTTTTATGAGTTTTTGTTCGTTTTTATTCAAGCTGAATTTATTCTTTCGAAAGGAAAACCCCAGATGATGCCCCGTATCGTGACGAAGGAATCGTTGAAGTTTACGTGGCCGCAAACAGAAAAAAGGTAAAAGGAGTTAGAGACAACTTTCATCGTGCAAATTACCACTTAGTTGCATAAACGTCGAGGGCTAGTAAGAAAGAGCAGCACAGGGTATTGTGCGAAATGACTTCGACCCAGACATAATAGCGCTTGCCATCTTGACGCTTACCCTAGTAAGATTGAGGTTGAATGCAGAAAGGACTGCCACTGCTTTCCATATAATGAAGTACTTCAGAGGCTTTAAGGATGTCTCTTATTTCTTTGAAACTGATTTTTTCTCAGTCCTTTATGCAAGTTGCCAGCGTTTTAAGTACTGCAAGCGCCTCCCTTTATAAACACTTCCAACTTCATATTTTCCAAAGAAAGCATATCTTCCTCAAGGCGAGATTTCTCGTCCAGGATAAGATGGTACTTATTAGCAAAATGACTTACTTGAAGAAATGAAATTTGCTGGTATTATATTTGACATAGATGTCAGAGAATAAGGTGTTTCTGGAGATACCCCCTGCACGTATATGCACAATTTCCGGAGCAACGACGTTGGAATAAAATTGCACTTGAACTAAACTCACACAGCCGTTTAACACGTGTACAGGACGTGAATAATTTCCAACTTTCTACAATTATTTGGTAAGCTTTGGTTGTTAATTGAATTGAGTTGAAATTATAATTAATTATATTTAATTATCTGTGCGTAAAGATGGAACGAGTTAGTGCATGTGTAAGAAGAAAGCTAGATCTGTTTACTGTATTCAGATATAGTAAAAGGGCGTGTTGCTAGACTCATAATCTCAAAGATATTCTATTAAAGTCAGAATTACTGAAAGGCTGTGTGTCAAAAATCAGACTTTTTTGTCTAAAGTGTTGAACTAAGATAGGCTATCGAATTCGACCGAAGCTAGGAATAGATACAGTCAACGCTCCAGGATCATTAAGAAAAACGGCATCTTTACAGTCGGTAAACATCATTTGTAAGGCCAATTTTGTGTTACTGTTCGCTCGAGAAATTCGAACTTGCGAGGGTAGGATCTTATTCTTATGCTTGTTTCAGATGGAGAAGTTTTGAACCAATATTCATCCAGTTGGAAATCGCGCCATTGATGAACACTGTAATAAATGGTTTCATCGAAGAATAACAGAAATTGCTATCATCAATGGCACGGTTATGCAACAGGCAAGGTAACAGAAAATGTTAATAAGAGGGTAGTAATGCAGAAGGTATAGTACCAGAGAAATTCGCATTTTGTTGTTTATTTGTTTGTTAACACCTAATGAATGCTTTCGGATACCTATCAGAACAAATAAACAAAATGGAACGGCAGTAAAAATTGAATATTTGAATTAAACCTTACTTTTACACTTACAATTTCTTCAATGAATCAATAAAAGAATAATGTACCAAAGTGTAATGCATGAATTTCCAATGACATCTCTGCATTAAAATCCATTGGTGATGGGAATGTAACTAATAAAGTAATGAACACATTTTCTGCTGGGCAGTTGCCTTCACAACCTAGTCTTTGATAAGTTCAAGTAGATATCTAGCGGTAATCACCATGTGCTGCAGCTTATTCCTTTTCTGTGATAAAAATTCTTTTCCACTTTCAATGCATCAGTTCAAGAACTATTGTTGTTATTAAGTAGTGAAAGTAGGTGCAAAAATACAAAACTACTGGCTGTAATTAATTTCTACTAATAGGAAAAATATATGAAAATTTCGCCAGCTATCGACGACCCTTCGACGCAGAGTAGACTGTTGCTTAATTACACCAGGGAACGAGGAATTAGAGGATTAATGGTCGGTAATAGAACACGTTTTTAATGAATCCTTCGTTTTGTCTGCTAGCCGCCAAATAGGAATTGGTTACAGACAATTCATTAGATCTGGATTTGTGAATGTTTATGTTTGGCATCAGTAATCTAAAGACAAAGTAGTGGAAAGAGACGTAGGTGTCTAGAAATATTTAGAAAATATGCATATTACGAGGAGTTGGGGTACAATTGAAATTTCTGACAGACTGTTAAACTGTGAAATACTTTTGCAACGCTCAAGGAATACCTTTGCTAGAATAAATTCGCAAAAATGCAAATGAGAAATGCACATTTCACACCTATACTTGCTTCATTTCCGGAGGTATCACAGACAATCACTCCGCTCAAATCTTATTTCTAAGCTAAAGAGTGTACGCTGCTGTGGTGCTAGAAATACACTGCAAGGAATCGAACTCCCATGGAAGAAGCTGTTAAAGAGTGGAGGAGAAGCGACATTTCATTGGTGCTTCAAAATATCGATACTTGATGTTATCATATCATCGATCTTCTTATGATAATATCAAGTATCGATATCGAGGTATGCGCATATGGATAGTGAAATTAAAAAAAGCTTCTGAAATCTGAATAAAATGAAATTTCAACATATTTAAAAAGACCATGTGACCTTTGGGGGAATTCAAAAAAATTAACTACTGAAAAATATGCCGGATATAAAACTTAATGTATTCCACAACTCGACTATTTATTATTAATTATTTAATTTGAAGAGCTTTTTAAACGAAAATACTCACCGCATTTAGAGAAACACAAATGACTTAGGTTTTAAAGTGCAAAATTTGATTCAAACCACGTCTCGTTGAATACTGGGATACATTTTATTGAAAGTATTTATTGAAACTGCTAGCCATTGATTATTTTCATAATAAAAGCAGCAAAACACAAATCAGCTTTCATTTCAGTGTACAACTTTCATAACCTTTTACGTCCATTCATTAAAGCTTTTAAAAACCGTTATAGAGTGATATATATGTATTCATATAGATATATAATGAGGTATTTCAAAGACCACAACCCTTTCATTTGTATCGCTTTTGTGGTTATTGCTAGATATCTACAAATTTCTCGATTGAGATTTAATAACTTCCCATAAATATGTAAGAGTAGGGTCAAGCAAGTTTAGGGACTTGGGCTTAAGTCAGTTTAGTTTGAGTTCGGAATTAAGTGAAATATTATACCATCATTATATTTCTAGATGAAGAGAGCTCAAGGCAACTTCGGAAATAATTTCCTTTGAGTATATCCATATTATATTTATCTTAAATATGTGATGGCCTCTAGGTCACCATCCAAAAGGTGTGGTGACAAGGACAAGGGTATGTAATCCATATTGATGAAAGGAAAACTTTTTAAGTGCAATATTTTCTCCTGCCTGTTGTAAGGCATTTGTTTAAAAAAGAACAACATTTATAGAGATTCAAATGTAATTAGAAAAGTAAGACGAAAGTGCAAGGTAAGTAGTACGTTAGATCCACTTATAATAAATTAATTTGTGATATAATGGAATTAATCGCAAAATAATCGAACCGTTCTGATTACTTGACGTACGTATATATTAAAATTGTTTTAAATTTAACCTTACATTCTATATTAGGACGTTAGATTTACTGATATCCTCTATTTTTGGTAAAGGCATATGGAACTTTGTGTCGAAACTTGCAATAAATTTTAATTAGCAAAAATGTCTTAAGTTTCACGTGGTAATACAGTTGTCCTTATTGGTATTAAATATACCAAAAAGAATGTAAATCTTTTATCCGAACTGTGTAACAACTTCAGCCTAATTATCCATGAAACCTTCTTTCCACCTATCGGATAATAGAAGGTAGAACCAAAGCCACCATTATATAAGTCGGCACGCCAGATCTTGCGATGATCATTTCTGAATATCAGAATATCAGTGCTGATGTCTATGACTGATAGCTACAATACGCCATAGGACAGCGATTGCACTGTTACCTATAAGCAGGTAGCTCCGAATTAAAAGATATAAATTGAATTAAATTTTGAAATGAAATTCACTTCCAAGAACACTTGAAAAATGTCCACATGAATAGAAAATTTCTTTCTAGGTGAAAACAATTAATTATTTAATTTTCTTTTTATTTAGTGCAGGTATGCAGAAATTGATTGGTTTAAGGTCCGACGTTGGGCGTAACGAAGACCGGCTAACCATGGAGAGACGGCCAGGGGCCTCGAACACCTGTCTGGGCGCCATACGGTTTTTACCTTGAGACCGCGGACTCACTCACTCCTCCGAGTAATTACCATTTACACTTTATTGAAATCCAGTCATTATTACACTAATCATGACAAATCATCTAGACACAAAAGAAATCAAAACTATGCAAAAATTCACAAAACCTTAGCGAACTGTGCGACGAACTAAGTAGCGCAAACATTTCTTACAGTTGATAATTAAGAAAAATATAGATAATTTAGTGGAAAGGGAAAATGCAAAAAGAAGTACATATCTTTTTGTTGTTTTGTTTGCACTTGACCTCCCGCGGTCAATGGTAGTCTCCCAGTTCAGATGCTTCCAAGTCCTCTTTTCCTTAACTCCCGACAGGAATCCTCCAAATCCTATTAGCTGCTTTTCCTTTTCCCTTTTGCGACTTTTCCTTCAATTCCAGCTTTTTAAATTTTTCCTCCTTTATCCTTTTTTCACAAACACCTCAAAGACTTTCTAATTATTCTTCCGCTGGTGCTGACATTTTTGACTTCTAACCTTCTTCCAAGTGAGTGTCACGCTTCACCTACCGAAGATTTTATTGTAAAAGTGCCATTATTTTCGACTTCCGGTCTCTATTTTGGAAAACTTCTGGAAACGGCCTGAATCGGTCCACTTTTTCGAAAAAATTTTCTCGATTAAATTTTATTCCATGATAATCGAGGAATCCGCGGCTAAACTTTTTCTGACTAGGAAAGCGGCTTCTACTGGAAAAAAGTTCCAATGCGACAGTGACATCCAAAAGGCAAAAGTGTCAGGTAGGCATATATCCTTATATTCCTCTGTTTCGTTTTATGTTTCTCTTTGATTCCGTTTCCGAGTGGACTTTTGCGGAATGTGCGGGTACAGTAGCATCTACCTTCGAAACTAAGCAGTAATAGGATAGTCCAAGAGATCCGGCTTGGCTCTTGTATGTAAGTGTGGCTTCAGAAACTGTTGGAAGGTACTATGCTAGTCCTCAAAATCCCATTTGACGCTTTATTTAACGACAGGTAAGCAAGTTTCGTATTGTATTTATCTGGAAAATAAGGATAAATCTTTGCCGAATTATCTCGCCATTAGGAAGAGGACACACAGTGGACAACACTCAGGAGGTGAACTTTAGTATTAAACAAAATTTTCATTCATCTTCCCCTCTTCCAGGTCACCACAATTCCACAAAGCACATAGTGTAACACATTTACGGATTTATATTACAGCTATTTGTTGGAAATAACAACAATATGTAAAATAGTACATATTTTTCTAATTGTATAGGTGCTACAGATGGAAAGTGCGTATACGTGTACAAAAATTTCCGAAAAGTGGCTCTATGAACCTTAAATACAAAAACATTTCTTTTCGGTTGTTTTAAAGGAAATGTTTTCTGGAAGTTGTTTCAATGGGGTTCACTAAATATTCCTCTTTTTGGCAAATTAATCCGATATTTCTCGAAGATATATCCGTTTGTGTTGATAGGTAATGAGGATTTCGCATTAAGCCAAAATTTACTAAGACCTTACAGACGACGCAATTTTAGCGTTTATAGGAGAATATTTAACTATCGTTTGAGCCGGATATGACGTTGTATTGGATGTGCTTTTGTCATTTTGACGAATAAGTGGAGGATATTCCACAGACCACCCATCCCCTCTAAGCAATTTGCAAAAGATTTTGTCAAATCATGAAGTTATTCCGCATAACATGGTTCGAAAGAGGAAAGGAAATCATATACTCAAGACTTATTTGTAACGAAAGACTTCATGAAATTGAACCCGAGTCCAGAATGCCGAGAAGGATGGTTAGCTAGTGATATTTGTGATTATTTCACAAATTAGTTTATAATAAATCCTGAAGGATCTTTACCGTGGCAAATGACAAAAATATGAAATTAAATACGTTCAGAGACATTTTTTAAATCTTTATTGATAAAAAAAAAACTTATTGAGAATAATTTTTAGAATTTAAGTGCAAAGATTTAATATCGAACCAATTTTTATTTCGAAACTGAAATTGTCAGAAACTACTTTTTTAATAAATATGCTCTTCTTTGCTTGAAGAATCAAAGTTTTCATCCAAAAATCTAGACTGACTTTTTTAAACCGCCTCAACTTTTGTCCCATAGAATTGGCCTTTCTTCAATCAATTCTATGAGATTACATGTTGAATAACGAAAATTAATTAAATATGTTATTAAATAGCAAAATTCTACTTCACAGAGAATAACATATAAACTTGTACAGAGATTTACATCTCTCATCAAAAATTTAACCAGAGATATTTTAGAATCAGTCTATGGTTATGAAAGAAATACAGGTAAAAAAGCCTATGTATGCAAGGCGAGGTCAATTATGCACAGAATACAATATTTATTATCACTCTCTATCGTTTTAGGTCATCAAAAATATCCGACTCAGGTCGTAACAAAATTGTTTAGATGATTACTTAAGTAGTTCAACTTTAAATGATAATTAAAATCTCTATTCTCCTGTGAACAGTTTGAAAACTCCACCCGCCCAACTATTTTTTAGGACGTGTGGAGTAGTTTTAAACGAAAGTCAATTAAATTTTGAAAAATAAATCTCACTACATCGGGAAACTTTAAATTTCTAGAAAAGCTTACAAACTAGAAATAATCACGAATGAAACCGAATCCTCTTGGTTTAAAACTAGTCAAAAACATTCTAAAACTTGTTTCGTGTTATGTCCACTTGAATAAAATTTGTTTTGTAATTTGTAATTCCAACAAAGTTAATTCATGCCAGACACATACGAAACGAATGTGTCACTGGCAGGGCAACCCAGCAAATAACTTTTACAGCTTGGCACGTATATATTTAGAAATTTTGTCCAACTCTAAAACATATTAACTTTATTTCTAATCTTAAACGTTCCCTGCTTAACTTTGTTTAATTCTGGTGGATTTCCACTTTTTTTTGGAGAAAAGCACAGTAGAGTTTTTCAGATATAAAAATGTTAGTGCTGTATTTTTCTCCTCTTTTTTTTTAAAAAAAAAAAGGAATGCAGTTTTCATATTGTGAATTTGTGAATTGTAATTACTGCGTCTGCGACTTTTTATTTCTAAGCTGGGGATTTAATTTTAATTGCTCCTCAGATGTCAAAAGTTTGAAATTAATTCTGCTCTGTGCTCCGTGAACTTTTATGCCCCCATTACTTTAACGTGAATTCTATCTAAGGAGCCCCGATAAAAAAAACTCGGGTGGTAGTTTAGTCGTACATACTCGTCTAATAGGAACATGTACGTATTTCTGGGAAATGTGGACACTGGAAATCGCACTATACAAAGAAGAAAATTAAATATAGAAAAATTTCTATAGTTTTTCCTGAAAAAGCTTCAAAAAATAGAGAAAAGGCGTTCAAAATAAATTTGTTCATTTTATAATTTTAAACAATCGGCAAGTATTTACACTTCTCACATTTTACAATTTTCTCCAAGGATGCGGTACCTAAAATATACCTTGCAAAATTTGCAGGCTTATTACTTGCAAAAAAATCAATAAAACTATTACATCAGGTGTTAGTTACCCTAATGAACACACTTGGTTCCTTATATGAGAAAAAACATCTGTTTCTTGAAAAATTGCAATTGCAATTGCAATTGGGCCTATTGATGAAACGTGAATTCAAAACCACTTAATTGTTACACCAACAACTGGCTGCTATTGATTTGTCCGTTTTCAGTAGAGTAAATTGGAACAATTACAAATTGAGCCATTGGTTTATACCCTGAGAAACCCATGTAATCCAAAATTAACTAGTTAAAAAACTTAATTTAATTTACAAATTTAATTTTTATAACTAACTGCATATGGGAAGATGGCTAGAGCTGACAAAAGGCGCAGATGAAGACGATCCTGTTCATACGCGTGGAGGATTTCTTTGTAACATATTTGAAGAATCTTCATTGCATACGAAATTTGGAAAGGGAGTTCTCCACTCGTTCGTGCACAGAATTGAAACGAAAAATAGAATTTAGGTTCACTAACAGAATATCCCGCAGAGGTATATTAGGATAGAAAGATGTCACAACTGTGACAAGTCCACCAAGAATCACCAAAAGAGTCAACATGTCGATGGTGGGAAACTCAAAAAGTCAACACTTCAAGGACCTCCCAGTAGGAATGATGAAAGAGTCAGCACCTCAATTACCAGAGGTACGCAAAAGAATCCAATCCTCGGATGCCAGGAAAAATCTAACTCTACGCAGAATGTATTCATCCTTTTATATTATTCTAGGCTCCTCGACTACCGTATTGAGGGAAATGATAGGTAGAATTGGAAGAGTTGAATTGATGGTCAAATGGGCGTACGGGAGATTTTAAAAACTTATCAATTTTATCCGGAACACCTTCAAAAATTATAACGATAGAATGAGAATACAATACGCGAAGTCTCGTGTGTTTGGTTGTGGAAACTTAAATTACCAACACTCTCTTTTTGGCTTCTGTTCCGTTTGCAGATGAATTTAAGATGGAATCGCCAATTTCCATAATGACATGTAGACAATCCTCATGCTTCTATTCAGTCAAGGCATCAACTAATATGTGAGCAGAAATTATCAACACCTCTTTGATTGGCCCTTTTGTACTACTGGTACGACTAATCGTATCGTGCGAATTTCTCAATCAACATATCCTGGAAAATTGATAGGCCATGCAGAAATTATAGTATGCCCTACACAGTCTTCCGGTTTTAATCGTTTCGATTTCTATGTTTGGCGATATCTAAAGTTTGCGGTATACTTTGCTCCTTTTCATATTATGGAGGATGTTTAGAAGAAATTGGGAGATGAATCCCAGTACGGCAGAAACACAACAGGAATTTTTGAGAGCGCGAGACAGTTCATGATCCGCCGATTACGAAAACTAAAACCTTAAGTGACTATAACTTGGGCAGCACATATCTTTAAAGAAGGTAGGACTTGTCCTCTTCTAATCTGCGAGTCTATCTTCCAGTGATAGGTGGATACTATTTCGAATTACTTCCAACTAACTAAGGAAGAAGATCGGAAGA
>QYTT01079198.1:17683-34880 GCA_006980735.1 Dasypogon diadema | reverse complement strand
AAACCTAAAAGATAAAACAAAAACGGCGGCAGTGGAGCAATTTTTATGATAAAGAAGGCTTATTGTGGGCTTACTTTTGGTTGAGTTTCACAATTATCAAAAACTGGTTTCTATTTTTCATTTGATGCTTATGAGTACTGCACGACTAATGTACCATACCACCGGTACTTTTAGTATAGAAAAGCACAGTAAAAAAATTAAAATGAAAGTTCCTTTCCACAGGAGTACTCTTGCAACAGTATGCCAACAAGCTTAACAACAGTAATTTAACCCAGTTAATGTACGACAATTCTGTACTCTGCTACCAAAAAAACGCAGCTTAAGGATGTGTCGTCAAAATCTTGTGATGCAAAAATGGCCTACTTCCGCATATTCGATCAGCTTGAAAACCCACATGCGTATATCTTTCCCGTGGCAATGAATTTTAACACTTTTACATAATAAAAATTTAAAATGCCGGCGGATGAAGTATGTTATTTATGGTCCGATTCGACTCAAAATCGATACTAGGGGGTTTCCGAAGTTGCGAACTGCAAACTTTTGGTCAGAGTTCAGCAATTCGAAACGGTGGTGCCAATGTGGCAGACGGAGTTTCTAATTTATGGCTCAATTCGACTCAAAATAGATATCTTGGGGATGTGGATTATGCATTTTAAATTCAAAATGGCGACGCCAATATAACGGACGAATTTTATGGTCTGATTCGACTAAAAAGCAAAATTCGGTGGTTTTCAGGGTCGCAGATTAAAAGGTTTTGGTCAAAATCATCCAGCCTAAAGCAACACAGTTCTCTGATATGGAACGGCCGAGAAAAAACCTTATGCGGAGCGTCAACAGTGCATAAGAAGTAAAACTGTGCCGCAGATTCCGCAGTGGTGTATTAGGGTTGCCATCCTTTGCTAATGACAGCTTTATTTATATCTAAGCTGAATAAAAGAGCGTTTACAACAGAATAATTTGATATTTGTCACATTGATAACTGAAAGTCCGTTCAGTTAGCTTATGTTACATTATGTTACATCCTTTAATTTGGTTCCCCTTATCATTGTATGGCATAATGTCACTAACTGAACACACTCAATGACAGAGTAGAATACTTTTATCAAAGTAGTCTACATACACAATAAAGAATAGATTTTGCTTGGACTTTTAAATTTTCTACATTTTAGTGCATTTAAAACAAAAAGCTTTGTTTAGAAACTTCTTTATATATTTTATTATTCATTATCTTTCATTTTATTATTTTATTATCAACCATCCTTACTAATATGGAAAAATGTAGTCTAGTTTAAATTTTGAATTCAGATGGAAAATTCCATACCATAATGCAAATTTTTTTAATTCTACCTTCAGTTGAGGAATTTGAAGGGGCAGTATACCACACCACTGTTGAAAATAACAGCGTGGTGTCGTTATGAGTAGAGATGTAAAGAAACAAAAAACCAGGTTAAAATAAGGCTTTTCCCGTTTTTTCGTAAATAAAATATCAGTCCGTTTATTGTTTGAAACAGTTTTTTCGTTTAAAATGGTTTTCTTCGATAAAATACGGCTTTTTCCAGTTTAAGACCGGTTTAAAACCATGTAACAAACGAAAAAACGGGTTTAAATATATAAAAAACAAATCAGATTGGTTTATTCAGTATTTTTACATCTATAGTTATGACTTTATGAGCAATTAGTGATTTCGTATCTTCCGAAATTCAGAAATTGAAGAATATTTGAAAAAACAAAAGCTCTGTACACATTGTGTAGGTAAAAAGAACAAAAACAAGTGCCCACTGCGTGGAGTATCATAACAAATTTCTAACGCCCGCCAGTATACATGTGCGGGCGGAGGATAGTATAAAAATAATATTGCCAGTTCAATAAATACCTTATAACCTTTGGGTTTTTGGATTTAAATTTAGAGCTGTTTTGGCAGACCACCTAGCTGTGTGTAAACTAGGGATGGCTATCGAATACCGATGTTTTGAGAACATCATTGTTTTCAGTTCGATGTCCGATGTTTTCAGCATAGATGTTTTCCTTAGCAATGATATCGAACATCGATTTTTTCTTACCGATGTTTACTTCGATGGAAATAGATAATTATGATATACTAAGAGACCGCTGTGCAATTGCACAAATTGAAGGTATATGAGTGGCATAAGGTTTTTATATGTTCCCTTAATTTGCAGCTTAAATTTCAAAGCGCGTTTTTTTTAGAGGTCTCCCCTGTAGGCCTAATCCTCCCACGCAAGGAAGCAATAAAAATATACTTGCAAAATATATTTTACCATGCAGAATAATGAAAAAAGTTCCAATAAATCCATGTATTGCATACTTATCGGTGGCAAACACCGAACTTAACACCAAAGTTACCCAGGAACGCAACCCCAAAGTAATGAACACAACCCCGAACTGATGCGGATCAGTGTTCCCATTATAAAATTTCAAAAAAAGCTCGATGAAACTCCATATAAAAAAAGTGGCTGAAATACGGAACCGAGAGCTTTCTTTGTATAATTAATATATTGATTATTCTTTAAAACATTTTTTTTTATTTGATTGACAACGGCTTATCTATTTGTAGATAAAATTATATGAGCTTTCGTTACATTCTACTGGCCTAGTTTTGAACATGAGTGAAAAAAAGAACTTCTTATTAAAATAGTTATTGTATCGAGCATAAAATAGCTAAATTTACTTGTAAGTAATATACTTTAAATAAGAGTGGTTAAACTTTCCAGAATGCCATCATATTGTAGATATTTCATTCAAAAGAAAAAAAATCGTTTAATAGATGCCGGTCTGTCTGTTCGTCTGTCTGCCTGCTGGTCTGCCCGTCAGTCTATCCACGCCTTATCTCGAGAACGCTTTAAGCTGGAGAAGTGGAATTTGGTAAACATTAAAAACACCAAATACGAAAGTGTGCCGATTAGGATAACTCCTTCATAGGGCTGCCATATATCAAGTAAAAATCGCTTTTTTTCCTCTAAAACGAATATGCTCCGAGAGTTAAATAAAATTCGGCACACTGATACTCTAGTAAAATTTACACATCGGACAACTCCTTCAGAAGGCTGCCATATGAATTTTTTTATTTTTTATTATTTTTTTATTTATTTAATGAACTTCCTCCTTTACAGTGCTAACGCAAAGTAGTATTTCATATCAATAATTCCTTTAAAAAGCACCTGAAAAAGAGTCGCACGAATAGCCGAAACTAGAGCTCTGGGTTATACATGTGTATTGAACTACACGTGTACACGAACGTTCGAAATTGGGTTCAGTTCACTTTAAAATACAAGATCTTGAAATATATGATGTGTGAAATGAAAGGGGAAGATTACTTCTATGCAGTAGTGTAATAACAAATACTTGTTGAGTGGTGAGGGGGTGGTGAAAAACGCAGTCGAAGTCTAGGAAGGGTTATATCTCGGGAACTATATGAGATATCGGTACTTGTCTAGTTTCAAATGAAAGGGGAAGATGAGCTCTGTGACAAGTTCGACAATTTTTTTTTCAATTTTTGCTTAGAATTTTAAAAAATAAAATATATATGCCCACACATTTTTTTTCTACGGAATTTAATTTTATTATTGTTTAACAATGCCCCCGATGTCGCATTTCTTCCGCAAAAATCCGTAACCGGCTACCTGCAACGGTTTTTCAACGAAAGGTCCATCAAGGTTTTCATGGTCCATCTTTTGTTTATATACATAGTCAGTAAAATTACCTAGAACCATGCATTGTATTACAAAATAAATTATATTTCAATATTACAGAAACCAAAATATATCCGTATTTTTTTTTTTTTAAATTTTGCCTAAGCTCTGGGACAACCGTATGATGCGCGCAGCTTAGATGGAGGGAAATTTGGGGAAAATGGAAGGTTAGGAATTATTACTTAAGCTGGAAAATAAGCGAAAATTTTTGACATGAAATTTTTTACTGTATAATTGCGCCAACTGGAACCCAAATGAACAAAACCCTTCAGCCATATAAGAATAAAAATTATCAAGTTTGCCAGTTTCTTGCCAAGTGTATTTCGTCACCTGGTCTGACTGTCTAAGCATCAGACGCGGAGTTCTTGCTATTTTTTGATTGCAATATTCGAGTATTCATATCTGTATTATAAAATGCCATATATAAAAAAGCAGCACAATACACGATACCGTTCTAAGTTTGAATAATTCGGGCCAACAATGACTGACGTTGAAAAATTTTGTAGCTGTCGAGCTGTGGGCTACATTTTTATACATCTGGCTGCAAACGATATACAAACTTATAAAATCATAAAAAAGTTGTATATTTATTTTTATTGGGAAAATTTAAAACAAAATTACATTCCAAAGTTTATGAAATTTATTGAAGTATTTTGGATGCAATGTAGCATTGTATTTGACACATTTAAAGATAGTGTGCTTTTTGCATTTTCCCGATCTACATGGTCGCATTCAGTGGAAGACTACTACTTGCGGCCGCTGTATTCAAGTTTTTGATAGTGGTTTGAAAAAAATATGTACGTAAGGTAACCTGAAGGCCTGGAGAACTTCCCAGATCAACGTTAAATGGGTCCAAGCGTGGATTTATTTTGGAAGCAACATAATATCAAAAAATAACATCCAAATAGAAGCAGGTATTACTTCTAGGTAGGTTTGTTGGCAGTTTGTGAGCAGTCGACCGTCAATTGTTTCAGGGTGATCTTTTGTGCCCAATTTATCCACGAGAATAATAATTTCTGAATGATTACAAATCGCTTTTATCAAGAATGAAGTTAGTGTGAAATAGTTAAAAATGATAAAACATCAACGGAACGTGTTTCACATCGAGCGTGTGGGTGAAGCACACATCTTTTTATTTTTGAAATTTATGAGACTATTTTAAATTTATAATATGTAAATTGTGCTGTAGCTATCATTTAAAAATTAATATTTTTGGTAAATAAAATGGCAAATTTTAAAGATTTCAAAAAGTAATTCAATAATTTTTTCCCACCATGCTTAACGAGATACATACTAGTTTACTATATTATACTTTGTCTAGTACTCCTTATTAATACTGTAATAATACTTTAGATTTTCAATATGAAAATATAACACGTCATTTTTTATTATTGTCTTATCAAACGCAGAATTTTTTAATGCAATATCATTAACTTTCTACCTGCCGTACTAGTATAATTAACACAAACTCAACATCCTTTCACGTCCGTGATAACTTTTAATAATTAACATTATTTTGCGAAAAATATTTATCATATAATTAAAGTTAATGTAAATATCTAATATCCAAAATAACATCTGTTTAAAATTGCAGTTATACTCAAAGATGTGGGCTACAGCGTGATGTGCGAATTGTTGCAATTTATGTATCAAGGTGTTGTAAATGTAAAACATACAGAGCTTCCATCTTTTATGAAAATGGCTCAGACATTGCAAATCAAGGGGCTTACAACATCGTCTGCACAGAAATCTCCAAATCAAAGTACAACCTCAATTAACGCTAATAACAGACATACTACGAGCAGTAATGAAAGCTCCTCAGCAAATATTATCGAAACCAAAATAAATTCAGCACCGACTGCA
Organism: Dasypogon diadema; assembly: GCA_006980735.1. Classification (NCBI taxonomy): domain Eukaryota; kingdom Metazoa; phylum Arthropoda; class Insecta; order Diptera; family Asilidae; genus Dasypogon; species Dasypogon diadema. The sequence goes on along the minus strand of QYTT01079198.1, from coordinate 29,310 downwards.
AGTAAAACTTCATCGGATAATTCTTCACCATCAATAGGTCCTATGAAGAGAGAACTAGGCAGCTCTGAATCAATTTCAATTTATCCAAAAAAACAAATGAAAAGAAATTCAGAAACCATTGAAAGTGATATCAATAATGACTCAATGGAGAATATGAACGCTGATGAGGTATTTTTACCTCCTATACCACAAATCTCAATGGTCGAATCAAGATTTGATCTCAATAATGTTAAGCGTGAACTTTCTGATCATCCAGCAAGCCCAGGAAGTATAAGAAATTCTCTACCACATCCCTTTAATTTTGAATATAATAATATGTACTCGAATAAGCCCATTGAATATCCTAATGATTTACATATGACAAATGATTATCAAAAAAGTATAGGAAATCATATGGACGCACCTCCAGGTAAGTTGAATATTAATTTATCGATATGTAAAACAGCTTCTATCATTTAATTAATTGCGTTCACTGATCAAAATTAGCACTAAATCATCTCAAAAAAGAACACGTATAATATGTTAAATTTTAATCAGTGAAGATCTAAAAATTCCTCCCAAAATGTTTTCATATACATGCATATATATCCTCATATATTTCACTGCATTTCTGCTTCACATACTTTTTCTTTCTCAGTTAAACGCATAGTAGTTTTTCTAAGCAAATACATTTTGAGCTAAAATTTTAATTTTTTTTAATTAATTAAGCTAATTAAAATTTTTTTTGTTTATTTTGAAATATAATTCTTATGCTAATTTTCCATCGTTTCACACGTGAATAAAAATCATTTAAATCCAAAACACTTATTTATTGTAAATACGTACAAAAAGCCTAATTTTCCACCAAAAGTTATACATTGTTCCTTAATATTTTAACAACTTCTATCAGATTGCACAAAACCAATTTATATTTGTTAAGCTTTTTGGTAGAGGCACTCTTAATAAGTTAACAAATTAGAATCTGCTGTAATTTTACACTAATCTGCTTTGTAAATTTCTTCTAGTTTTATTTGTATTTTACACTATCCTTTTTTGTAAAGCTATATTTTCCTTATTATTTTCAAATAAATTTATAATTAGACTTCTGCACTGGTGAGAAAATGCATATTGAACGACAGTTTTTCGAAAATTTTGAAATATTTAATTTACCTAAAGCAGTTGAGTTTACCTAAAGTACATAAATTTTAAATGAAATTTCATTTTCTCACCAAATTATTTCTTCCTTTCCAAATAAGAAGTTATTATGTATATGACAGCGTTGTATGTAAAATATTCTTAATTTTTGTGAACATTTGCACCTGACTAAATCAGATCATTTCTAGCACTATTTCTTTGTATCCTAAATGCTGAGATAAAACGAATAAATTATTTACTACCAAAATTCTGATTATTGCTAAAACCAGGAAGCAACATTACAATGCTATCATCGACGTCTCTTCTTCATGGAAATTGTATTTTTAATCGCAATAATACTGTGGCAACACAACAAGGAATGAAAACTTACTGGCTGTGCAAATCATATCGTATTACAATGTGTCGTGCGCGATGTATAACTCATCAGGGACGAGTAATATCAGCAACAGGTGTTCACAACCATCCGCCACATATGAAATCTCCATCCAGTAATGATTTTCTTACTCCCTTGATAAATTCAGTTACCGGTAATAATGCAGTGAACAGTAGCGGCTTAATGGGAGTTAGCTCAGGAAATTGCTTAGGAAGTGGTACAAATATGAGGTTATCACAAACTCAGCATCATTTTAGCAGTCAACAGCATCAAGCTCACTCTCAACCGCATCATTCTTCACAACAACTGCAATCTAATCATCACCAAATGCATCATTCCTCAGGAATGCAAGCGCATCACCAGCACCCAGCAAATAATGCAGCGATGTTGCAAAATATGATGCAGAATGTGCTATCACAAAATAATTTGATGCATCTTACTAATATGGCACCAATGCTGAATTCCCTGCCGCAGCATGCAGCTGCTCAAATAAATAATATTCAAGCACCATCTAGCCTTCAAATAACACCAATTTTGAATAATAGTCCAAACATCCATAGTCCGGCAAACAGGAGTAGCGCTCACTCCCAAAATCAAATAGACTCACCAAATATGCAAAATGCATCAATAGATTCACCTCAAAATAGCAACAATAACAGTAATGGTGCTCACAATTCAAATTCAAATTTACCAGTTGCATCAGCTTCATCTTTAGTCACCGTCTCGACATCATCTCCCGGTGAAGATACTAACTGCCCCAATGAAACACATGAAACTGTGAGCGCGTCACAGTCTAATATTATTGGTTCCATAACAATATCACCTTCACAACAAACTTTTAAAATAGAGCACATGTAAAGAATTTTCAATTTTAAGTTTACAAATCGTACTTATCAGCCTTAACCTATTAAATGTGCACATACAGAAAACTGTCCCATTTCATCTCGAAATTATGTAAAAGTTCTACTTTTATATACTTTTTTTTATTTTTTATAAGTAAAATAGGAATACAAGAGAACTGCAAATAATTCCAAATGATTTACGATTAACGATTAAATTTAAAAATGATAATTCAGTTGTCAATGAAATAATGACTCAAAACCATTGAAAATAGTAATTCGGACCAATTATTCCAAAATATTCAGTGTCTTCATAAGTGCAAACTTTCGCTGCTTGAACAAATCGAAATTTTGGAAAAATATATCGAGGGCTTATGGTGAGAACTCATTTTTAGTATGAGATGGAAGGTTTTCACCATAAGCCCTCGATATATTGCTTTACTTTTTACGTAAATGTAGCCTTTATCCAAGCATACATTTATCTTCTGATGCCGATATTATTTACTATGGGAACCCTGGAAAAGTCTTAGTAATCTCTACTACTTTGAACATAATTTGTCGCGTTAGCCTCGATATAATTCGTAATTATATTCAACTCCACAATAAATAGAATATAAACATATTCGGCACACTTTTAAACCCCGTGTTTTCAAGTCATTTGTTCACCGTTTAAACGGCCTTGTTTATCTGTGACCTATACATCTATAATATTCCGTGTAAGCATTTTGGCGTGATTGATACTTTACTCTTTTTTTATCACCCAGCGGGGGCAGCGTATTCATCTGCTCTTCAGAGGTAACAGCTTCGATTTCGATTTGAGAAATAGCATTATTAATATTAAATAGTTTCAAGGGAATCTAAATTTTTAGTTTTTAACCTCCAACCCCCAAAAATAACTCCTATACTGAATCTATTTGAGCCTTTATTTCTGCAAACGTAATTGCCTTTATATACGTATAGATCCCCACTCCTTGGTTTAGCCAACATATTGAATTTTTGTATTATTGGACATAATTCGAAAGGGAAGAAACCTATCACTTTAAAAGCTTGTACAGATAAGTTTTATGAGATTCCAAGTCAGAAAAGCGAAAATAAGCCATGTCCCTCATTCTTTGATCGGGCCGCCGTATTGAATCTCCAGATTGTTCGACATAAATCGAAAAGGAAGCAACCTATCACTCTAAAATTTTGTACAAAAGAGTTTTATGAGATGAATTATATTTATATCATATAGGATATCAAATAATCAGTCAAAGGCTGATTCTATATGTTATGTTTTATGTTCGTATCCACCACTATTTATTTCAGCATATGCTCAGTGAAAAAGAGCTGCCAGCATTCAGTTAGTAATTTTTCAGACGCAAATAAATAGATTCTTATATTTTCTGAGCCCGTCCTAACATTCGACTTCAAAGGTATCTTATACCATTCCGTTCCTAATACGATTTTATCCTCACGTTCCTTTCACTTTCTTTATCGAGGTTAAGTACTTCTACAGCTTTGCCTATTAATTATATTTTCGTTTAATGTCGGTACATTTTCAAGTGTAGACTTAATTTCTAAAGCTATCTAAATGCTTTCGTCCACCAAGTGCATCCATCATATATTCAAACCATGAATTTCAAAACGATATCTATTCGATGTGGATTATAAACTGATAGTTCTTCCTCATCTCATTCGCAATAACTTCCTTGTGAAGCTATTCAAATGATAAAAAATTCGTTAAGTGCTCTTTGTTAGTATCTGTGGCAGACAAATCAATCGCCATACTGACGATGATCGAATTGGCTTGCTGTGATTGAAACACTAACATTTCTTTATTTCACCGGGTAAGAGGAATTTTCCGTTTATGTGGACATTTTAAGTGTAAACTTATTTTCTAAAGCATTCTCAATTGCGTTGAGGTCTAGAATTGCCAGGCCCAAGGCAAGAGTTTATTTTTCCCTTGCTTTAATTAGTCGAACCCCGATTGAGCGTTATGGCAAGGGGCCCAATCCTGTATAAATGTATAAAAGAACGGATGATGACTTAAAGTATCAATATAGGGTAGGCAATAACAGTTTTTTACTTGTCATGTCACATGTTTTCTTCAACAAAATGTATGGGACCTGGTCCTTCTGCACAAACACAACACCTAATCATCACTGATGGAGGATGTTTCGCCATTTTCACCACGTAATCCCTAGAATATTTTTCCGTTGGTCTTCTCCTTACAAATTGGCCGTTACGACTAAATATAACCTAAATATTTATAAAACTTGATGTTAAAAATTTCATTTAAAAAAGAACAGAATAAGAAAATTGGTAGAAAAAGTTAACTTTTTTGAATCATCAACTGCAAGATGTTGGTGAAACGTGGCCGACTCTAGTCGGGCTTTTCGCATTCTCTGTCAATTTGGGCAATTTACCGGCCGTCTACATTTTATGTTTGTTTGCCTTATAATGTCAGTGTCGAAGAGCCATTCTCAATATATTGATTCCTTCTTCATTTAATAGCCTATTACTTTAGCAGATATTCTTCGGAATTCTGTGTCCATGCAAATAACTTTCCGATCCGATTTTTACTAATTTTCCTGAATGCTCATCAATCCTTTCAGATTTCTAAAACATCAACAATTCATAACACATTTATTGAAGAAACTGCTGGCTATGTTATATAACAGCTACACTGCCTTTGGCAGCCAATTTCAGAAAGGAATAGTTGAAAGAGCCATTTATTTTTTTATAATAAAACAAACAATGAGAAAATGAGCGTGCAAGCAAAGATATTAAAATATTTGTATGTATATATCATTCTTTGTTCCCCTATACAGCCTAAACGGCTTTACAGATTTTAACAAAGGAGGTATCGTTAGATCATGGAAATAAGAACTAAGGTGAAAAAGATAATTGAAGCTTTTCTACCAGCTTGAGCTTTACGCTTATAGAAAAGAAAATGTGAATCTTCTCGAAATAACAGCTTAAGATTTTCGGCCAGCCGAAACGCCGGCGTGAGTTTTTCGAAATTTTGAATTTTCAGCTGCCATATGTCATCATCTTCTTGACTGTGTTTCGCTAAAGAAAGAAACTCGAAAATGTCAAACCCCTATTGCATCACTGCTAACATTTTCGGCGGCACTTGTATTTCTCGCTTAAGGAACATCTCCACTTTTTACATTTTTTTGATCCAATCGCTTTATACATGTTGAAGTCTACATGATCGATAATACAAAATATTTCAAAACGCAATAATTCCCCCATGAATCGATGGGAGAAATTATGATCCTTACCAATATGAAATATTTCCAGAATAAGTTTCCACGAGCATGATTAAATTTACTCAGTTATTCCTAAAATTATTCTAGTGGAATTATCACATTTAGTAATTGACCTCCTCATTGTATTAGAAACGTTGGAGAACTACCTTCAGTTAATTATCTATATATATATATATCTTTTTTTTAGACTTTTACAAGTAGCCATCTGAATTTTACGATGAGAGAGATCTTTGAGATACCTACTTGTCCCATTGTTAATAATGATGCTACAGAAGATCTTAGTAGCTATTCTAAGGCTCTTCTGGCACTTAATTTTTTACTGATTCTCATGCAATAAATCTCTGTTATTTTTCCTATTTTTATTTTGATCAAGATAGTATTTCCTTAGTTCTTAAACAAATCTTGGAAATTTTTATTGGCTTTTTTAGAGGAGGAGAAATTTTATTAATCAAATTTAAAACTGCGGGTATTTGCACATTTTGTTGAAATATCATGTAATGATTTTTCTGTAAAGCAAAGATCTAGAAGTAAGTGTATGCCACACCAAATACTTAAAACTGTTTCTCAAATTAAGCCTATAAATTTTTTACCAATGTAAGCAATGTTTATATATTTCTTTAAGGTGGTAAAACCATAATGTGAAAAAAACTAACGATTTTTCTTTTGTAGTTTTACTTTAATGTCTTGCCTATTTTAGTGTGATAAAGTGCATTAAAATTCAAATTTGAATACTTTGAAGAGTATTAAGAGATAAACCCTAGCTTTCATTTTTTAAGATTTTCAGAAAGAGATCGAAGAGATTGTTGTAAAGATAAACTGTTAAGGAAGTCTAGGTAAATTCGTAAAACGTAAAACAATTGTGATGTAAGAAAAAAAGCATATGTGTATAAACGAAATTCATAATTTAAAAGATCTCTTCTAGTGCATTCGAGTTTACGAAAATCACACATTTAAGACTACATATATATTTTTCTCCATTGCAAGTTTTCTTAATTATATACGCAAAAGTTGAGATATAATTAATAAGTTATTTTCGTCTTTTAATTATGTTGGAAAAAGTATGACATTCAATCACATCAAATAAATGATCATTACCATCTCGATACATCCTGGTAAAAAATCATATATTTAAAAATACTCATAAATTGAAATATTTATCAGTTGCTCCTGGCGAAAGATGGTTCCAAGGCAAATTAGAATTTATGTGGAGTCAACGTGGTAAACCCTTACTAGTTCATGACGGACATACATTTGGCATACAGTATATAAGAAAGGATAAAAAATATTGGCAGTGCAATTTATCTCGTAAATTTAATTGTAAGGCTCGTGTTACTACAACAGACACTGGGGAAATTATTGTAACGAATAACGAACACTGTCACACTGAAATACGACAGCATTTACGCAAGGATTATCATAGAAATAAATTGCTTAATACCGGAAGCAATCCAGACGGTGGTAATAGCAGCAGTAATTGTAACACCAGCAGCCAAACTGATACCAATAGTCACAATTTTTCTGAGAAAAATGAAACTGTATAGTAACTAGTGAAGATTTTACTTCTTACTTCATCTATTTTGCATTTGGAATTTGTATCAGTACAAAAAACATTTTTTATACCATGGTAGCTTGTCAGTGAAAAGCATTTTGTGATATTTTCTCATCACAATTTTTATTATTAATTTTGGTTTACATTAAAAAGTATCATTGGCAATACTAAAAGTCATGTGTGCATTACGATTTGATATCACAATCTGAAGATATTCTAAATTGTAGAATGCATGTAAATTGCGAAGATTTATAAATAAAACCAATATCATAATGAGTGCGTTTGTAAATAACAAATCAAGTTACCTCGAAATGAATGTAAGTAATATAAAAGGAAGTTTTAGAGTCGAAACTAAAATATTATTTTTGTTATTGTGTTTATATATTATAAATGTGACATAGTGAAAAAAAAGTATAATGAAACACACCATACTTCTTTTGTTAGTAGTTATAGTTTTGTTGTTGCAATTCTAGTTACTTAGTGACGTTAAAATATTTATGTAATTTTTTTTTTCATTATAAGTGGAAAATCATATGTAATTTTTACATAGAAATAAATTCTTAAAGATAAACTAAAGGAAATTTATTTTTCTTGAAATCCTGGATTAAATCCAAGACAACAATGCAGTATCCAGTTTAAGAAATTTGCTGTTGATGCCGTCAATAACAAACTGGTAAAAACACAGCTTCGCAGATCTATTTCTTTACGGATTGTTCAGTAAGTATCTTTATACCCTATATGATAGGGTATCCTATATGATAGGGTATAAAGATACAGATAACCAATAATGCTAGAGCAGAATGAATTATATACATGTAGGAAACCATCTAACGCCTAACTGCAAAAATGTTCTGTCCGCCTGAACATCTGTTTTATTGAAATTCCCTAAAAGAGAAAAATGCATTAAAAAAAAACAATAACTGTAAAGACTTATCAGTATAGTTATCAGCAAGCCGGAGTGATCAGTGATCACCAGTGAGTTTCAGTCCGTCACGTCGGTAGGAAAAGTCCAGCTAAGTCTTGAGCCGTCGGTCCAGTGGAAACCTGAAAAGAAAAAGAATTTAGAAAAGTGATCTTTCGAGTTAGCTTAACTTACCTGATGTATAATTAGTGTCTCTTTACTTCTTTACTTTATTGAAAATAAAGCTTGTTAGAACAGTGTTGATGATTGAATTAGACTTACCTGAACAATGTGGACTTTAGTGTTTTAAATAACGAATTATCTTATAATATTAACGGAATCATTCGAATACCTTCCTACATACATATGCTTAGAATGTGAAAACAACGTAGAATTTTACAATACAATTCAAGAAAAGTTACAAAGATTAAACATGAAATGTAAATTATAACAAAGAAATACAGACTTAAAATCCATAAAGCGTATAGCACTTGACGTTTTAAAACATATTATAAAAAAGTAATCGAAGCTTTGAAAATTCAAAGTGAAAGCAATTGTTTAGAATAGAGAAGTAAGAAATTTGACCAAAAATATTCGAATCAGAAAAACACCCAAAAACAAAGTTCTCAAATATCATATTTCCCACAGCAAAACGATCCCCAAAACTATTTGCAACGAAAAAATAACAATTTCAGACCAATGTCACAACAAATTCAAACCATTTTCCGAAATACAAACATTAACCATAATTCCGTCCAGTCGAGGATACGAAGGTTTGGTCCACCCCAGCCGATGGATGTCGAAAACTCACAACAATTTCTTCAAACGAACACAAATTTTCCAACAATTGTCTCGGAAAACGATATAAACTTCCTTATATTAGAATAGACTCATATAGTAAACCATTTAGGTTTCTGTTAGATACAGGGGCCACAATGAGCATAATTAAACCCAATAAGGATTGACAAAAGTCCCTTCAATATCAGTACCCTAAACTCTCAGTTACAAGTGCAACACAATGTTAGAATTAAGCCCTTTAAAGAATTCGGTTGTAAGGATGACAGCCAACGATTCGAATTTGTCGAATACGATTTGTCTGATTTCTTCTATGGATTAATCGGTAACGATATATTTTCGATGTACAAATTCAAAATCGACTATATATCAAAAGAACTGTCCATTAATAATAAAAGAATTCCAATATTCTTCAGCGAAGATGAAGAAAACGAATCGTATTCGTATCTGTGGATCATGGAAAACGAATTAGTTTGCTTTAAATAAAAAGAAAAGAATTCATTCCAAGGGAGTACTGGAAGAAATTCGTACACAACATTTAAATCTAGAAGAGAGAGACAAACTCAAAAAAGCAATACCAAGTAATATTTTACCAAGAAGGCACAGACCTCATATTCACACACAAAATAAAACATGAGATCAAAACTAAGCATAACGAACCCATATACATACACGAAAACTTATCGGTATCCCGAAATACACAAAGCAGAGGTCGAAAAGCAAGTTAACGATATGTTAAAGCAAGGCATAATAATGCATGGCGGTTGACCATATTCTTCACCAATTTGGGTGAAGAAATTGAGAATTGCTTGGAAGAACATTGTACTTCAGTACCCAATATTCCCAAAACCGCCATCTCCCCAAACTTAGGACACTACGAGTTCGTTAGAATGCCATTCGGATTGAAGAACACCCGCGACTTTCCAGCGGTTAATGAACTAGATATTAAAAGAATATATCAGGAAAATATGCTTCTTATATCTCGATGACGTAATTATCTTCAGCACAAGCCTGGAAGAACATGTAAATTCTTTAGAAAAGATTTTTAAGAAACTAAGAGAAGCAAACCTCAAAGTACAGAAAGTTCATTAAAGACTTTACGAAACTAGCAAAGCTCCTAACGTAAAATTGAAGAAAAACGCAAAAATTAATATACAGAAGTTTAAAGAAAGCTTCGAGAAACTCAAACTTTTAATAATGTCAGAACCAATCTTGAGATACCCCGACTTCAATAAAAAATTTGTCATAACGATCGGCGCTTCGAGCTACGCCAGCGGGGCAATTCTATAACAAGGTCACCCTATTTGTTACGCGAGTAGGACGCTTAACGATCACGAAACAAGATACTCAACCATAGAAAAAGAGCTTTTACCTATCGTATGGTCACTAAAATACTTCAGACCCTACATCTACGGTTATAAGTTCCTTATTAGAACGGACCATAAACCATTAACATGGATCGCCAATCTAAAGGAACCAAATCCCAAAGTTCAAAGATGCGAAATACAATTCGAAGAATATAACTACGAAATAGAATACACAAAGGTGAACAGAAACAGATCAACTATCACGACCAATAATGATGAACGAAAGAGAACGGATGAATATAATTCACAATAGTTTCAAACAAGCGAAAAGCCTCTAAACCTCTATAAAACGCAAAATATCAAAATAGCTAAGAAAAAACATTTTGGAGGGACCCGGAAAATCTTCATATTACAAACCGTTGACAGTAAATATTTAAACTATATTTTAAAGAACCACTTACCTGCAAAAGGAATAGTAGGAGTATACATTCCAGATCAAAGAATCTTCAGTGAATTACAAAATGAATATATCAAATGGAAGTCTCCACACAACCCAGTCAAATTGGTTAAATGTCCATACCTACTTTTTGACTGTGACAATAAAGAAAAGTTACACGAAGAAATATGGAAAAAACACTATAAAAACAATCACAGAGGAATAGAAGAAATCTATACTAATATTCGAAACAAATATTACTTTCCAGATCTCAAAAGAGAAATAACAAAACTCCTAAGCACCTGTTCAATATGTAACGTTGCAAAATATGATAAGAATCCACCCAAAATACCTTTCCACAAATCTAAACTCCCTAAAAACCCAAATGAAATAATACATATGGACATCTGGTTTAAAAATAGGCAAGAAATGTATGTAACATTCATAGATAAATTTACGAAGTTCGCTCAGGCTATACCACTAAAACCTAGGAATTGGATAAATATACTTACGGCTCTAAACCAATATCTCAACAATAACGGGAGACCTAGACTTCTCATTACTGATAATGACAGTTCGTGGTAATTCCAATTAAAGGCTTTATTGGGCAAAGAAAACATTTTTACATTTAACAATCCCAAACATCAAAACAGATAATTCAGCATAGAAAGATTCTATTCCATATTAAATGAACATCTACGCTTAATGAACGAGGAAAGAAAACGCGATCTACCAAAAGCAGTCTGTGTACAAGAAGCTTTACAACAGAAAGTAGACCCATCGACTTCAAAAATGGATCTATACCACTAGAGGACTACGATAACAGTGTAAGAATGGAATGGAATGTTCTTACATATGAATGGATTGACAATATCGGCAATTTCACAAACATTGATGTGAACTACTTTAACTTTATATCTATTATTCAGCCGCTTACTTTACCTTTTGAATTTTGTTTATTCTTTTGTTCACATCACTCCTGTCAAGATAGCCTTTTAGATTTAAATAAATTTAAATCTAATTTAAAGTATTTTTT
>QYTT01079198.1:0-17663 GCA_006980735.1 Dasypogon diadema | reverse complement strand
CATAGATAAATTTACGAAGTTCGCTCAGGCTATACCACTAAAACCTAGGAATTGGATAAATATACTTACGGCTCTAAACCAATATCTCAACAATAACGGGAGACCTAGACTTCTCATTACTGATAATGACAGTTCGTGGTAATTCCAATTAAAGGCTTTATTGGGCAAAGAAAACATTTTTACATTTAACAATCCCAAACATCAAAACAGATAATTCAGACATAGAAAGATTCCATTCCATATTAAATGAACATCTACGCTTAATGAACGAGGAAAGAAAACGCGATCTACCAAAAGCAGTCTGTGTACACGAAGCTTTACTTTACCTTTTGAATTTTGTTTATTCTTTTGTTCACATCACTCCTGTCAAGATAGCCTTTTAGATTTAAATAAATTTAAATCTAATTTAAAGTATTTTTTTAAAAAAGCTCTGCTGACAAAGTCTAATTTGTGTTTGATGGTTTTATTCTGAAATCTCGTTATCTACAAATTCTGAAGAATTTGTGTGTTGTATTTTTGTTCTGAAGAGCAAAGTAGAAAACTTGTATTTATTTAATTAAATTGTGTTTGGTGGTTTGGTTATCTACAAAACCATTTAATTCACATGACACGTATGAACCAGGATTGAGCCGCAAAAGCTTATATGTTTATCATCAGAATTAAACTGGAAAAGCATTCACTTTTACCGTGAAATCGATCATCCCTTATGGAACCTATGAAATTAAAGATATGATGAAATTGTTGATTATAAAGAATTGTTTATCTGTTAACTCTGGATTATTCAAAGAGTTGTTTACTCTAAGTTTGTGAATATTCAGTGAAATTAATTAAGTTTGCGAACAGTCAGTATGGGAAATTTATCAAAGTTAAGTATACACCATACAATAAAAGTAAGAATTCAAGTGAATATCAAACAAAAATTTTGTTATTGAATTATAATTAAAATGCAAAATAGAATTTAAAGAATAAAGCTGTATGAATTATATAATGAACAATTACAATTAATACAATCAAAGTAAATGTGAAAATTTATATTAAAATTGGTAAGAAATCTTTTATGAATTGTGAAAATTTTTACGTGTTGTATTATAAAAATTGTTAAATTTAGTTAAGCAACAAATTTTGAATTGACTTTAAATAAATAAAAGAGTAAAAGTGTTGAACAGAAATTTTTATTAATAAGAATTAAAGTGAAATTACATAAGAATTATAATTTATCTTTCCGCTCAACGCGCGTACTTGATACGGGCAGCTTGGTTGCTCTTAACCTACTAACGGTGACGGTGACGGTAACCGCCGTGTTATGATATGTCTTTATTTTGTAAGGGATTATTAATAATAATTTTATTTAGGTTGAATAATATTCAGAAGTCCTTTTATTCAATTTTAAAAATTCTTATTTTAAAGTTTATAGATTTTCAATATTTTACATCCACAATTTCTTATACTTAATTTTAAATTGAAAATGTCTTAATTTAATGTTCATATAATTTTCTTAACTAATTATCATATAATTTTCTTAATTTAATAGTACTCATACGTTTTTTCATACTCTTTCCTTCTTTAAATTAATAGTGATTAGCAAACCGAATTGTTGTTAAAATGTAAGCACTTAAAAATTTTTTATTGAACTTTTACACTTACTCGCACTTATTCTTTCAATTGAGTTCACAAATTATTTGATCAACTGATTATTTTTTTTTTTTTTGTAGTCTAGGCCGGTTTCGAACCTCCCACGTTGGGGACTCTAGACAGCCATGCCCGAGTTAATGGCTGAGTGTCTCCACTAAACGCCAGGGGTTAGAATGACGGTCCATCCGTCCAAAACCAGGTATGTGTACTGTGTACTCCACCACACCCTCGACGGTTTCTCCTTCAGTTGTTTCTTTCCTCCGCTCCCTATAAAAATAATTTCTTCTTTTTTTTCTGTTCTTCTTTTTTTTATAATTTCCTCGTACTTTTTTCCCTTTTTATTTATTTTTCCTTATTTTTTTTTCTTTCATTTTTTTTATCTTTTTTTTTATTATTACTCTTTTTTTTCTTAGTTATTATATTACATGTCATAATAAGTACATTTACCTCTAATCCTAACGCGGTGTAGAGAGAGTGATCCCAGACTATTTACGCGTTCGTCAAATACCGTATCCCTTACAAAAATATTATGTCTGCAATATTTGGCCCATGAGTGAATCCTGAAAAGGACACACTTAAGTGCCGCGTCAAAAGATACAGATGGAAGGAGCCAAAAGTTAAAATAAGCAAATAAAAAACAAAAAGCGACAGTTTGTGCCTCCAGAAACACCGAGTGATCCTCTAGAGCTCGATCCCGGCCCTCCTGACGAAAGCCGCCAAAGCCCTGCGGTCCTCCGGGTCACCGGTCACGAACAAGTCTCTTAAGCAACTGTAGCGGACGAAAATGTCACATGAGGATCTAATCGCGCTGTTACCGATACATTCAAAAATTTGATGGGTCGCATTATCATTTAGGCCACACTTCGAGCATCTGTCGCTTCCAATCAATCCCATCTTGTATAGATCAACTGATTAGCAAACTGAATGCACAAAATTGATCAGCAAACTTCAAACGTAAATTCTTAATTGAAGAGTATTGAGAACAGAACAGAACTGAACTGACTGTATCATGGTCAGTATATTGTATATATATTCTATCGTCCTGATCAAGGAAGATTCTAGACATTAAGAATCCTTTGGGGGTAATTCAATCCAAGGCGGTTTTGGATTGGTTGATTTATTAATCATGACTTATAATTGGTTGATCTGTTACCAATTACAGTTGAGATCACTTCGATATCACAAATCGCGGTTGAGATAATTTCGAAGCAATATTTTGCTTAGTCAGCATTTTTGTCACGTACTCAGAATTCGATATCCATTGTTTATCAATTGGAAAAGATTTGAGACTTATGTTTATTCTTAAGAGAATCTTATGATATTTATCAATCGCAGTCTTATGTTTATGAATTCGATATCGAACTTTATGTTTACTTCTAAGTGAGTCCTATGATGTTTACCATTCACTGGGGTTTATGTTTACTTTAAGTAATTTCCGCGTAGCATTAAAATGAATTTCATGATATTTATAATTTTACGATTGTTTTTAAAGGTTTCTGCGTATTGTTTTGAAAGGCTTCTGCGTATCGAAAAATTTAATTTTTTTACGCAATATAAAATTTTAATCTACGCAATGTTGAATTTCTAGAAAAATCTGTGTTTTAGAGAATTAACTTTTAAAATGTGGATAATTTAATAGAGAATTATGCAAGAAAATAGTTACTATTGTACTAAGCATAAAAACCGACCGGACAAATCCTTGCTCACTTCTAGTGCTCGGGATTACTTACTTTTAGATCAGGTTGGTGGGAAAGGAGGGGTCTAATGGATTCCCCAACTGTGGAAAAAAAGAATCATAATAATTCAGGAAGTATGTTTATATCCCAGCCGGGAATTTCACTTTGTTACAATCAGACCTTAACCGGTTCAAAGAGAAAGTCAACAGTTCACTTTTCAGAGAAAATGGTGACAAAAGACTAATAACATGTTTACACATTTAAATGATTGAGTGGAAATTTCAACCTGCGTATTTCTGAAGAGAAAATTAAAAAATCAAGTTTTTTGTCAATCTTAGACAGAAAGAAATTCTGGGAAGTAGGAGGTTAGGAATCATTTTTGGAATTACAATGTTGCAATTACAAGTTGTATACAATTCTAAGTATGAAATTTCACAGTATAGCATCCCAGTTGCTTTTCAAATACAAGTTTCGTTAGCAGAATTGCCAAAATATTTCGCAGTGCCTTTAAGAGAAATCTACCTCGTGCCCGCAGCAGAACAGAGCAATGCCTCAACCAACTCGGCAACCGACATGAGTTCAAGTACTTAAGATTGAAATCATCGTTTATATAAACTCGAAATTGAGTCGTCTTTTATAAAAAAAAAGTTAACTTTCCGAATTTCCATTGCAATATAAATAATAAGAAAGCCGTTCCCTAGTAATAATCAAAAAAATGCTGTGTCCACATAAGCACACGGCATATATCAAACGATATCAGCCATGCAAAAGTTTTTCTTTTCATTTCTTTTTTCTTTTAATTCAATTTTTATAGATATTGGCCATTTTAAAGTAGGTGAAATTTAGTTTTGTGAGTTTAAAAATGGAAACAAAAAAAAAACAATCCAAACATATGTTGAAAGTTATTTATTGATTTGGTACTTTACTATTGCTTACAAATGTTATAAATGGTCGGTAATAACTAAAATTTCATACAAATATTCCTGTGTTAACTGTATATCTTGTAAAAACTGCGTCTTCAGTTGTTTCATGTTTGAATGTTGATGTAGATTGTTCGAAATCGTTAAAGTGTTCTGAAAAGCAATCAACGGTATTGAAATTTGTAATGGGTCTAGATTGGGAGTGTGGTTGCATCTGGGCTTCAGGAGCTGACCGTACAGGCCAGAGCACAGACTCAAGCGAGCCTCATGCGCTAGACTGAATCAGCCAGGAGATTTCTCAGGAGGCATGAGAGTATATCCTTCGTAACTTCGCCCTCAGCCCTGATGAGGAAAGGCTAGTGGCGGCCAGCACGCTTGTCGGCTAGCTTGCGAGGATGTAGGGTAGGTGAACTAAAGCCGTCACTCTCCCGAGTGCCCATTAGCAAAAAAAGATCGTGCCGAGGTAGAATTATAGATAAAAACAAAATATTGATTTAGAATTGCCGCAACTTCCGAAAAATAACGTGATAGCATCGACCGCGCAATAACAAAAAGACTAGTTAGCTCCTTAGGCAGACCGTGAACGCTTTTTCTCTTTTCTTTTGGCCCAGCGATGATAGTTATGAAAGCTCAAGAGAACTGTTGGAATCCATCGAGTACATAGCTAATTCGTCTTCTTCTTTTGTCCTCTTTTTAAGCAAACCCAAGATAAGTAAAGAGCGTTATTAATTTCAAATTTATCTTAATATCAGTTTTACTTGCGTTTGCGCTCGAATGATGTACAAAATCAACTTCTAAATATAAAAACTTCCAATAAGTGCCATCTATTTTGCCATAGACCCAGCAAGCTTATTAACTCTATAAAATAACTGAGTTAATGCATAACAACTCTGCACTCTGCTGCCAAAAAAATGTAACTAATATGTTGTTCCCAGTTAAGATTTTAATCAAATATCAAGCCACAAAATTCATGCTCTCTTATGGAAGGAGTGTGTTTTTTAAGTGATAAGTGGGCGGATTTAGCCGTTTTATTATGAATGTTACTAATAGTTTTCATACTTGAAAATTTGAGTTGTTTGCTACTCTTCTTGCTTAGTTTATCTGAGTTACTTTGCACAGCTGAGTGTATTTTTTGTCCTTTATCCATAAAGATGACCAGATCATCCTCATATGGGCGTTTTCATTAGGAATTGAAGTAACTTTTTATATATAAATAAATATGCAATTTTTTGTTGTACAAAACACAGAAAAATTAATATCTCGACATTTATTTCGCAAATACAAAATATTTAAATATTGATAACACGACTAAGCTTCTGAATTCTGTTGAGCAGCAAATCTCCCTGTTTTATTGTAGCTTGATACTGCCAATTTTTACTGTCTGGACGATTTGTCTCTACAATGCCACCAACTCTATCGACTTTGCAATGAAGCCGGCCAGCGGCAATAAAGCGCGAGAGTTCTGCATCTATATAGTCAACGTCCACCCCAAATGCTTCGGCCATGTACTGCAAAGTGAGTGACCTGTACGATTCTAATAATTGCGTGTACGCCAAGATACGCATTTCTCGCACATAAAATCGATAATGTGGATGTGCGAGATAATCATTTCGCAATACATTCTCAACTTCAGCTAAGTGCTTAAAGAAATCTGCATAGTGGCAGTTGTACAGAGAAAATAAATAATTTTTAACATCCGGGAGGGAATGCAATACTTCTTGAATTTCTGCACCCTTCACCACCTTATCCCTCAATTCATTTCGAGGTAGACTTATCATTGCCACATACACGGTGTATCGGACAAATGTGGGATAGTCCATCAGCTCATACGATGTGAAAGTGCTAACAGTGTCCAAGAAGAAATTCGCTGCATTTTTGAAATCACGAATTGCGACACAATACACGCCCTGATATACCTGTAATTGTGGGTATTAGCTTAGCTCTAAATTTAAAGAAGTAATTACTTTAAGACGATTCCTGCGATCCCAATCACCTCCCTCTTCGATTAAGTACTTTGCTTTGTCTATATTTCTCGTAATAAGATCGTGATCCAAGTAGAACAAACCCATTCGAATTAAGTGGAAGACAATATCCAATCGATGACCAAGAGACACAGTTTTCTCGTGTGTTTTTCTGAAGGCGTATTCAGCTGCAGCCTTGTCCCCAATTCTACACAAATACTCAGACTTCCTCAAATTTGCTTCTCGGACCTCCATCTCACCAAGATTCTTTTCTGCATCTTCAATGGCTGCATCTAGTTCTTCCAATTTTCTTTTGTTTTCTTCTTGCATTCGTTTAAGCAAATCTTTGTCAAGAACCCAATTTAAATCGGTGCACACTTGTTCATACCACGGGGCCATATTGTCAGCCTTAATAGCATCCAAAAGTTTTCCCTTCAGTGACTTATCCTTAGAGTGCTCCGGTAGAGATAGTAGGAACTTTATTTGAGCTAATTCCAAATTTGGATTCTTTTCTAATCCTTGTTCTTCAAGGTTTTCGATCGGCATCTTGATATTAAGGATATAATTTAATAACTTCACTAAACAATAACACAATCAGTGAGGAGCTCAAAAGCCGCAGTGTCACAATTGCTCTGAAGATAGTAGAGTTCCATCTAAATGATATGTCACATGAAATGGTCTAACATGGAACCGCAACAAAAGTCCCCGACACTCTGAGAGCAGGAAACTACCAGGGAGAACAAGTAGTTAAAAGATAGAAATTCCTTGAAGTTTAAATGGCAGGATGCTGCTGAAAATAAATTCCCTTTCATACAGGAAACCTATGTAAAAAAACGAACCGAAATACAGCTGAAAATATTTTTCGTTTCTTGCCTGCAACAGCTTGCAATAACTAATCCAAAAGTTAAAGAGCACGAGTTTCCATGGAGTGAAAGTGATTGCGAGCAGCGTAGCCGAACAGCGAAAAATTTAGCTGCTCAGTCATTTGTTATATTTCTATAAATTAGCTGTTCGCTGACTCACTGCTGCCAACTGGGAGAGGGAACATTTCAGCCAAATTTAAGGTTTTTGTTTGGCAAAACAGCGTTTGTGTATCAAAATGACAGGCTGGCTTTGCAGTTCTAGTGTTTATTCAAAACTTATTCATATTTTTGCATTATATAAACAAACAGTCTTATGTGAACATTTTTTTCCAAGGTAATTTCTGCTGGTTTTTCTATTCCTTTCATGGCATGAATAATAAACCCCCCTAATGTCTAGTTGCTTTACGATCTAAGTGACGAAATCCGCTAAAGACGGTAAGAAGAAGATTTGTTTTGATAATCAGCTGATAACTGGTGGTGAATATTGCGTTTTTATCTTGTTTTTATATAAAATGTCTTGTAATGCTTGTACGAGACGGTACGGATTATTTTGCAAGGAGGTATGTGTTAAAAGTAAGAATGGTATTTTTTAAAATTAGTTTTCTCACAGTCAGGGTGCCCGAATTGCGGCTTCTCTTTCTGCACTAAATGTCTGAAGAAGGAGATAGAAGTTCCCCGTTGCAATGGGGCTAAAATGAAAGTGTGTTTAAAATGTTATGAGAAATTGGAGAAGGAAAAGGTGCAAAATATTCCTACTGCATCAAATTCAATTGCTGCAGAATTATTTACTATGTAATTTTGATGAATGAGATTGCAACTAGCTCTCGAAATTACGCTTAGTTGATTGATTTCTGATTTCAGTGATGTGCCTCCAGAATTGTTAGCTCCGCCAATAGAACCCGTCCATTTAGCTGAAGAAGCAATTCCAGATGAGGATGAGGAAATTGAAAACAATTTGGATAGTGTAATAAGCAAAAAGTTGCAGAACTTGAAAGATGATTCCAGCAAGCTACCATCAGATGCAGACATGTCATCTCGGTTGGCTGCTTTAAAAGGTATGCCTTACAAGGAGTACTCAAAGGCAGATATACTACTATCAACAGACAACCGGACAGATAAGGAAAAGATTGATGATCTTGTTAAACAGTTCGTTGAGGAAAGCACTATTGATGATGCAGTTCAAGCCGAGAATCCCTTATCGGACATTGAGAGACGCCTCGCTGCGTTGAAGGGTGAGAGTAGTACGTCGAAACCGAAATCCAGTAATGAGGGCGAGAATACTTCTAGTGATAATGAGGAAAATGAAGAAGAAGCTGCCATTAAAGTGATGGAACGGGTAATTTTCTCAAGTTCAAGTGGTATGCGAAAATAAATAGTCGTCTGTAGTTTTTAGAAGAAGCAAAGTTACCCGAACCGCCAAGTGCTGAAGAAGAGCAGCTAATAGCAGGACTTCCACCTCCAAGCAAAAACACAGAGGAACTGCCTTGGTGCATCATTTGCAATGAGGATGCCGTAGTACGTTGCTTGGGCTGCGATGGTGACCTATTTTGCAGAAATTGTTATCGTGAGTGTCATGATGATGAGGACTTTCGGGAACATAGATCCGAGCCCTACTCGAAGCCTCCAACCTTTAAAGAAGATCACTTCTGAAATTCGAATACATTCTATGAATTAATTGTTTAGAAAACGGAAATTACGCATTTGGGTGATATAGATTAAAGTTTTTCTTTGAAAGCGAGAATAGTTAATTAGGAAGTGCAAGTGTTTGTCTAGGAAGATATCTCAAATTTCCTAATACACACCTAAATAATAAAAAATAGTACTGGCCAGCAGAGTATATTCGAGGGGTTTATCATCCATAAAAATTAAAAAGGCTTGACAAGTATGACAAACTGCAGCCGTTGCGGCGACCGGTGCTGGAAACGTGGAAGGTCGTGTACAGGTGGTCAACGGTCGTGTAATCCTCCAGTACAGTCCACCCTTCCACCAACGGTATGAGATCCTCCGTGGCGAAAGGGATATCGGGGATAGTTCCTTTACATCACGGAGGATGGAACGTCGTTGCACCGCCGCCATTCAAAACCAAAAGATTCGTTCTCCACTCCACGCTCCTGACGTTGGGAACTCCTGCCATTCTACGGGTCTCTTCCATCAGGGTATCTGCTTTGCCCCTGAAATGCTGGGTGGTTCATTCGGGTACTCGGCCCTTAATCCAAACGTAGCCTCTTTCCAAGTCCTTGTACCATCATCGCGGTTTTTCCTGGAGTCATCCACACGGCGGGCGTCCCAAGATCCTCGCGGTAGCAAGACGCAAATTGGCGCTCCTATTATTGCTCGCTTGGTGATCAGCAGATCAATCTGGTGCTCATATGCGATCTGATGCACCAAATTGTCTGCTGCTTTGCCCCCTTTGAGGTTTGCCTGCAAGATACGGCTCATCTTACAGGCGACTCGACTTTGTCCAGACCGTTTCTGAACGCTCTGCATCTTCCCGAACCGAGGGCGTGATTTCGGCTCTCCGATTTCAACTTCAGATCAGCATAAAGTATACAGCGCTTCGGGCCTGGACAGTTCCCCGCCTTTGATACCATTTTGCCGTACATAGGTCAGAGATAAGGCCTGTCTGGCCTCTTAAACGCAACGACTCAGTTTCGTAACCAAGCCACCGGAAACATCTTGGGACGTCTAACCTACGCCGAACTCAACAGCTCATCGAATCAATTCTGATGTCTTGGGGCCGAGTTTGATCACGACAATCTTCTACTCCTGGGTGCCTTGCAGATTTAAACGTTGAGCTTTTGAGCCAAATCTCCCAAATCTTTTTAAAAATCATTAGAAACATTCTTTGCTTTTTCTGAGAAATTTGCCTTTTAATTATCCAGCAAAAATGCTTGATCAATCAGGCCAATGAACGAAAAATATTCCCAAGCAGTCGTGAACATAGTGAAAACTGGAGATGTAAAAAATTTCAATATTGTCGTAAATCGAAAGCAAACTTAATCTTGAGTGCGATCAATCAAAAGAATGGCAAAAAGTAACCGTTGAGTTTCATATAGACAGGAACTGAAATTGAATTTTGTGTTGAAATATCACGAAATATTATTTGGAAATCAGAAAGAATTAAAAGGAAAAGCAAAACGGACCGATTTTGTAAGGTTGCATGGACACTGGGTATGTTAGGAATGAGGCCTCGTAATCTTAAACGACGTGGCCTACTATTATGGATGAGTAGCGGTGATGAGTGAGCATTATTCTTACCAGCGTTATGGTTTGGATTTGTGGGGGAAGTGCTAACAATACTGCATATATTGGCATACTTTTAGTTGTTCGATGCCTTATGCAGTTTCGCCTATACAATGCAATGGAGAATGTGTACAGAGCGGATTGTAATGTGGGGTACAAGTCCAAGAAAAACCCTTTATCACTTTTTGTTATTTTATTAACATATTTATCTTTATATTCTTTATTTGAATAGTAAGCTCTGTAGGTCGATTATGTAGACTATAAATTTCATGTAATGCTCGAAACGTAGCCCAATAAATAATAAATTTGTAATAAATTTTAACAACTTCTATACGCTGTAAAACTGTGTACCTCTTCATGATAATTTGTTAAACAATATTGTGCACAAATGTGAATTTTGGTGGGAATCAAAAGAAAAACGGCCGCTATAACGTTTTAGAAAAATATATAGCATTAGTTTGATAACCCTTTATCAAATAACATTTGATAAACATTTCTTGAACATTCCATTGCCTCGAATCTCGTATATCGTACTTTTAGAACAGGTAATGCAACGGACTTAGCGAGAAACTGGAAAAGTGAAGGGATTTGCTGTAGTGCCTATGGGTGGGCCTATAAGGCGTTAAAAGTCAAAACAACAACAATTGTCAATTACCAATCTAAGGCGTTCGCCCTCTTTCCAGCATGCTCGTCACTTTTAAGAAAATATATTAATTAACCGACACGTATTTTATACAGTAGTTGGAGAAATTAAATGGATCGGCACACGGAATCACGAAAGAACTCTACAATTACAAAGCGCGCCATCTTTTATCCGTTCTATGGTTCCACTTTTGTGTTTGTTTCGAATTAGCAGCAGCGTACGAAATATGCCAAGTAAAAAATAATTTCCACTGCAATTCGGTTGGTTTTTTTTTCACAGGTTTTCCTATATAAACGCTAATTTGTTAGGTAGTTGAGCCTAAGCTAGGGTAGGTGATGCTTTTTGTGTTATGCATACAGGACTTTACTATAGGCTTTGTCCTACTTGGAAGCAGTACTTTCTCCAAATGTCAGAATATACTCAACTAGTGCATCGTCAACAAGTTTCTGTCTTTTTAAGTTTTATAGAGTAAAGATAGTAAAAAATGTTATTTTGTGAGTCTTCTTGATCGCTGTAAAGTGCAAAATGTCTTTCTTTAGCCATGGTGGAGATATAATTAACTTAAACGTTGGAGGTCAGAGGTAAGTTGTTTATCGATTTTGAGACATGATTATTTATTTATATTTTCATCCCTTATATACGATTATAATATAGTGAATATTTCTTATTTAGTCTTGTGAATATCAGGATATTGGCGTCTCAACCATTTTTATATTTCCATGTATATAAAAAAGTATTGCACAGGAATTTAATGGCACAATATATCTTAATGATGGAATAAGGAAGATATGTATCTACTTTTTAATTTAACTTCAAAAAGATAGTTGCAAGAAAAATATTAGTAAACAAATAGAAACTATTCGCTCTACTTAATTGGAAAAGAGGGCAAAGTATTTTTTGCCAAAAGTTCTTTAAAAGGAAGGTGAAATAAACGGGCAAAAATAACTCAGGAAAACCTTTTGTTATAGTAAATTAAAATTAGAAGTATATATAGATAGTGTGAGTTATGAAAAGAAATGTTAAATTATACAGGAAAGTTAGTATATAACGCACATATGTTGTCCAGCATTAAATATAGAATATTACATTGGACGCACTGTTCACAGAAAATTAGGACAAGAGTGAAATTAATAATGAGTAAGGATATTAAAATATATTATTGACAACTCTTGTTAACAAATTAAAAACATGTAGGTAAGAGTTGCAATACAAATGTGATGGGACTGATAGGGTGTAATATAAAATTTAAGTGAATTAGATTTTGTTATAATTTTTAAAATATTGCTCTCTTTTTACATTCATTTTTATACTGAAGTTGTTGCGAGTCCGCATAGAAGTTCGCACTTGTTTTAAAAGAAGAGAAAGAAGACATTGACAATTATAATTTAATGTTATTGTGTGACATATCATCCTAAGCAAACACTTTTCCATTTTCTTGAATATTCCCATTAAGTAACCCGCAGTTCTCAAAATACTTGAAGAGCTTTCCCATTCCTGTAAAATTAATCTACCTAGTAGACCCTTCCTAGGAAATTTAGCCTTAATGGAATAACACACTTTGAACTTCAAATAGCTTGAGGGATTACGTGGAGAACTGAAGAGGCAGGACAAGATAGAAATGTAGGTCACGACCATAAAGGTCAAAACAAGGAAGCAATGAATACTAGAAGTCGACCATTTCAAAAAGGAGCATTCAAACATAGCATTCAGTTAAGTTGAAAAAGGATCAATGAAATGGGGAATTTATATAGATATCGTTCTTTTCTCTTTTCTCCATATTTAATTGAATATTCTAACTTTTTCAAAAGAAATATTTTAATTTATAAAAATTCAGGAATGGCAACACCATTATAAGAGTTTTAGTACTGCGATAACGTATGCGAGTTCTTTAGTACTTAAGTTATATAACAAAAGTAATACAGTGCTACATCGGCTACCTTTGCAGCGCTTGAGGGGACAACGCAGCCAGACACCTTACCCTCCCTGGGTACTCGACTAGGGCAATCAATCTAATCGTCCCTTCTGGGGAACGACCAGAAGACATCCCTACTAACACTGCAATTTCCTCATTCCTTTGTCAGCTATCTTGGGTCATCGACCAAGATTAAAAAATAACTCCCGTCCGAACGCATTTTACCTTGGGTCCACGACCAAGGTTGAGATTCCTGTATGCACCTCGGGTGTTCGAACGAGGCATTACCTTTTCACTTTCTACCTTGTCATAGGTCCACGACTACGGCAGAGATTCATCTCGGGTCTTCGACCGAGGTGTTTTCCTATTACCTCAACTCTGCCTTAGGTCCACGACTACGACAGAAACTCATCTCGGGTCTTCGACCGAGATATTGTACGCTTTTTCCATTTTTCTTGAATTTTCCACCCAGAGAAAGATTGGTCTCGGGACTTCGACTGAGATCAGGCACTCTTCCCGGGTCTTCGATCGGGACATTCTCCCCCTATTCCTTGTCAGGTCCACGACTGAGATTCACTTCCTTTCTTCACTCTAGTCTGCGACCGAAATATCTCTCCTTCAAGTTTTAATTATCCCGCTTAGGCTCATATACGCCGTTGGGACATTGAGAGACGTGTCTGGCTTGTGCTATCCTCAAGCAGCAACACTGGGACTCAGGTGAGTATGTTTATTGTTAAGCATATTTTCTGGAATTTTTTATAATTTGTGGCTTCTTTCTCTTTGTCACCTCTCTTTCACGTCACCGTGGTTTGAATTATTTCAATTAATAGCCGATCGTGAATTTGTTTGTAATTTTCAAGTGTATCACTTTTGTATCTCTGAGTGAATTATACTGTTATAGTTAGGATAAAAATTGTGAATGTTGGAGTGAATTAATGTAAGGACAATTATAAGGGATTTCATTCTTGTTTCTATTCTGAACGTTGAAGGAAACAAAAAATCCCATTAATGTTATTATACAAATTGTTATTGCAACACCACCAAAAAAGGCAAATCATACGCAACCGAGTCGAAATCGGACTGAACTTTGTCAGATTTAAATTCAACCAAATCAAGTTCAAGAGCACGTAAATTAGAATAACAACTTTTCCACCGCAACAACAATTTTCCTAGGAAAACCAGCATAATGTTCTGCATTTGTATTTTGAAAATTGCAAACCTTTGAAAAAGCAGTTTATTTCTTATGAGTAAACTATTTATATATGAGTAAAATATTCTGTTCTGCCAAAATATTCAAACAGAAATGTTGGGCTTGGCAGTTATTTTTTGTCGTTTATCAAAATATTGTTAATTTAAAATTTAAATCTTCGACCTGTATTTTTTGATTTTTAATAGAGTAGTGTTGCAAATTTTTGTTCATGTTCGAAATATGCTGAACTGTTCAAGCATAGACCTTCTTTATTTAATCTTTATTTTAATCAGGGACCGAAAATAACTGGTATTTATTAATTTTCAAACTAAAAAAGTTGATAGAACTATACCAAAATGTTGTTCATGGAGTCCTCTTTCGGTTCCTGTAAAGCTTTTCAAAATTTAGCTTTTTTTTTACAAAAAGGAGTTCTTTAACTGTTATTTCTAGCCGACAATAATTTGAAGGAAATAAAATAAGCCCCAAAAGCACGAATTTTTTTGAAATGTGTAACTTTTTAGAGTGGCCTTTTCGCGCCTACAATAGCCTAGAGACAAGACGCACCTCGCTCTGGGGGTTGCTACATAATCGATTACATTATGACGACACCTCCTTTCTGGAGCGGACGGTTTTTTCCTTGATGAACTGTTTATAGCCGGGATCACTCTCCTCTTAGTATTAAGCGTAGATGTTAAGGATCAGAGGCTAGGCTTTTTCCTTAAAATTCTTTGTACCTATATCTTAAGGCTTGAAAAAAAGGGGAAAAAGATAAAAAAGAAAAGTGCGAGTGGGATTCGCAAACGAAGGGTTCTGTACCAGTGTACAAGATTTAACACTATGTATTTTTTATTTAAATACTTTCGTAAAAGAAACAAAAGAGGCGCTATAAGATTTGTACAGTAATTGTCTACTTTCATTACATCCGTTAACACAGGTATTTATTTAGGTTATTTGACCGTCATACAGAAATCTATTATTTTTTAACAAAAAAAATTTTCCCTGGTCATTAAAATTTTACTCAATTTGAAATTGTATCCACAACGGTTTATGGTAACTGAATAGTGCACTGTATGTGCCAGCATTTATTTCAGTGTTACTAATACTATTTACAAAATTGTCGGAAAACTATTAAATTTACCGGAAAAAGGACTTTCCTTTTAGATGTCTTCGATTGTTTCTGCTGCAATAATAATGTTGTTTTTTTCTAATTACGTTACACTTCTATCATACTAATCTTATTGTATAAAAAAGACTGCAAGTTAATAATAAACTCTATTCAAATATTTACTTTTTCAATCTCAAGTTCACCAAACGAATGAAATTTGCAAATAAATATGACACTTGTCAAAATGAAAAGCGAAAATCCTCTCTTCCGTGCTATATTCAGAGAGAAAGAAAATTCTTAAATTCACATACATGTTTTACACTTTTTTAATCTCTATGCTTCGTACTTGTTACTTTTGAGTAACGTGTCGAGATTTTCATAGCCGGAAGTGCAATTATAAATCCATCCCATCGTGTTTTCGGGATATTTAATCATATTTTGCCTGCTCATACAATTTGAAGGCTTAGAGCCCAATTTATGCTCTCCTTATTCCCATTCCGTTCCTGTTGAGCTGCTGTTTATATGGAGAGCACTAAAAAATCACGCTTCTTGTATGGGAGGAGCCCCCTATAAATTTTATTTTGTTTTTATTATTTGTTGTTATAGCGGCAATAGAAATATACACTCTGTGAAAATTTCAACTGTCTACCTATTACGGTTCTTAAGATACAGCCAGCTGACAAACAGACGGACAGTTCCGTTGGTACCCTTTGGGTACGGAATCCTAAAAAGAGGATAAAAAAGAAAAAAAACGAGTAAATAAATAAAGAACGTACAAAAAGAACAACTCCGAAAAAAATAACTCATTCAAAGAAAATATTTTCCTTTCAGCCTGCAACAGGAATCTACTGACCTGAAATTGGGACTTGTTGGGCCCAAGGAGAAAATCTGGCGTATAGTGGCGACGGTGAGCCATAAACCCGGACGTGGACACTTAGAGCCCCCAGTTTGGGGAAATTCGGGGTCGGTCTAGAAGAAAAAAAGAAAAATTGTTTGGAAATTATTTCATTTTTCGCCAGAATTTATGGGGGCATATGTATAGGTTTTTACAAAATTAAATTTTCTGGGAACTAGCCATGCACCTGTATCTATCTATCAAGCTGTCACTGTTGTTTTACGGTAAAGCCACAGCTCCGGAGATACGCTATGATGTTATGCATAGCCTTGATGGAAAGGAAGATGGGGATAGGGAAAAGCAATTAGAAGAAGGCCGAACAAACGTGTCGAGGCAACTGCGGCCTATATTCGACGAGGAAAACAGATGATGGTAGTCTGTTCCACATTCGTACTCTTCGACTCAAGAGGTATTGTCTAAACTTCACTCTTTTGCTAGATCTTGTCTCAAGGACGAAAGAGTGAAGACTGCTTGATGCGCGGGTACCGCGTGTAGGAATTCATCTACAAGGAATCAGATCAGAAATTTTATTGGAATAATGTCAATTAAAGTAACGATAAAAGATCGTTACACAAGCGACATTGCGTCAGTGCTCCAAAGAATCGATTTTAGATCCAATCGCTTCGTCGCCAATGAGCCTTTTTTTTGGACTTTTTTCAACGTGTGTCCTGCTCCTGCCCAAATATGTGAGTTAAATTCAAACATGGATCTAATATAAAGCCCAGGCCCTTCATCACATTCTTTGCAATAGCAAGAGAGGAAGAGGAGGGTTTACGAGAAAAATATCATGGAATTCTAGAGAATAAAATACTAATTTTTTGGTATAGTTATAAAAGAACAAAAAGGGGTTAAATTAGTAGAAAGGGAGAGAGGTCGGACAGGGTTATTTTTCTATAAAAGAAGTCCTGTGTTTATTGCCTTGAAAGGTAATTATAAAAAATTCGGAGAATAATCAAATAGATGATGAATGGATTGAAATTGAATGTCCCTGAAGAGTAATTGTGCCAAATTTTATGAAAAATAATCAGTAGATGTGATTAAAATTACAGAAAAGATATTTTTCACCATTCTTTTTCCCCTTAATCGTTGTTAATCAATACAAAAATGGTGCCATTTAAGAGATTATAAGTGATTTAAGTATTCGTTCACCTTGTGTGAGCATTATGCTTATTTTGATTTCTTTATTAGTAGTATATTAAATCATTGGTTAAGTTATATTTTAAAGAGAAATGCAATATTCAAAAATTTAATCAGTTTTTTTCAACTAGGTTTTCCACATCGAGGCAAACCTTAACCTGGATTCCAGACACATTTTTTACCGCACTTTTAAGTGGACGAATCTCTAGCCTACGTGATGAGAATGGCGCTATCTTCATTGATCGGGACCCCTTTCTGTTTTCAATAATTCTAAATTACTTACGGACTAAGGATATTGATATTAGTAAATGTGATGTTAGGGCTTTAAGACATGAAGCTGAATATTATAGTATAGCACCATTAATAAAAAGATTAATTTTATGTGAGGACTTGGGTCATTCTTCATGTGGCGATGTCCTCTTTTATGGATACCTACCACCCCCAACAATTCCAATTCAAGATTTAATTACTCCAGTCAGTTCTACTG
>QYTT01079196.1:8390-30794 GCA_006980735.1 Dasypogon diadema | reverse complement strand
AGTTCCAGCAGAACTTTTGCCCGTTTAAATGTGCTCTTTGCTCATCCATTTCAATTAGACTTGTCCAGACTTGGGATTAGTCTTAGCTTTTGCAGTTGGTGACAAAGAGTTTTCTGCAAGCACTGTACAAACTAAGTTTACAGAAAGTAAGTTAAAATAGCGAAATGCATTTATGCTGCTCATTGCGTGATATAATCCCTTAATTGGGAACTTTTTTTTTAGTTCGCTTTTGTACCGGAAGCATTATCTTTTTGTCACTGACTTCAATAAACTTTGAATTTTGAAAGTTTCTTGTCTCGGAATAGTTGTACTGGAAATCCTATTACTAATGAGAAAAATTTTTAAAACAACGAATAGTCCAAGCAGGACTGACAAGGGTTCTTCTGAATTTGTGCATAGATTGTTCGAATTATGTAATAAGGATTGGTTTTCAGGTGTCCATTTCCCATAAAAATCAAATGCCCTTCCCTTCGTCGCTCAATTTGTTCAGTTGTTATTGGTATCGATCTCCCGTAACAGTTTCACTTGGATTCTAAAGCTCGTAATGTACCACTCCTTCCTGATCCTAAATACACAACAATACCTTGTAACTATGAGTATTCCGCTTCGGTGTAGATGTCAATAGTTGGCCTGGGTCCACCCATGAGTTTTTCTGTTTGAGGTTATCGTAGTAAATCCATTTTTCATCGCCAATTACAATTCATTACAAAAACTTTTCTTTTTCTGTCTGACAAGCAAGGAAATGGAAATGTTATACAAATAATATGGAAACAATTTCTCCTTCTTTTGGATCTCTTCCATGGCATGTAAAGATATCATGACTGTTGTTCGATCAACATTCAATGCTCTGGAAAGTTCTGAAGTAGTTTGCGTATAATCTTCGTCCAGTAACGCTTGCCATTTTGTATCTTCAAATTTGTTGGCCTGTCCTGATCTATTTTGTCTGCAATATCATAACCACCACCTCTGAATCGTTGAAACAATTCTCCGCAAAGCGAAGATTAAATAATATCACAAGGATGCGTTACTGTAATCTTAAATCACACTATGTCACGACCCCCTTCTTAGTAAGATATTTGACAGTTATCAAACTTGTTCATACTTTCAAGTGGCATCATCTAAAAGTGAATGACAGAGGACAATACAGACCGCTAGTAGGACACGTTCCAGAATATTTAAGCCTAAAACTAAAATCGCCCAAGAAAAGTGATCTCAGGGAATCACTCCCTAGAGACGTGTATGTATACAACGTGCTCCCATAATTACTCCAGCCATAAATAAAGTTCAGCCTGCAATTTTCCCACGTGGTTGAATGATATCTTCTTTGTTGCCAGATGTTTAACACACGAACGCATCTGCAACCCGACATGAACTCGTCCAATACTGGGCAAAAAGATACCTATGGAGCAGAGTATCTTCCCTAATACAAAGTGAACAAATCTGAAAGCTGAAACCACCGCTTGATGTGCGGGCAGTTGGTTTTGATGCACAAGACTATATTGTAGCAATTTGAATGTTATATCAGAGTCTTTGTAATTGGACGGATAACGGTAAATTATTTTGCTAGTTATCCCCGCAATTACGCCCAAATCCACTCCGAGATGAGCACACCATCTAGCCTGACCGGGATCACAGTCATCACAGCATGGCAGTCAACCTGAACCGAGTTCCAGGGTCACCGCCCACCGGTGCTATCTTCTGAACGGCTCTCGTTCTCGTGTGCTTATTAAGAGCGTGGTTGAATGAGACAGTTAGAACGTGATTAGCTCCGAGAGGAGCTAATAACGTTCCCGATTTGACAACTAAGTTCATTCCACAACCCACTTAAAGTATTATAGAATACTGCTCTAATTTTTCTCCATGTCTGAATCGTACTCTGATCAGATCCTGGGACCGGTTGTGAGGAATGCGCGGACGCACGGACGGTGCCTAGTAATGCTCCCATACGATCTGTAACATTTGCTCTCTGCGTTATTGTAAGACAAGGTCATCTGTGGAACATTCAGCAACTTGCATAGCATTTTTCCCTATTGATCCTGAGGGAAGGGTATGCGATTTTTATACGTTTTGTAGTCTGAACTGTCTCATCTGAACCTTGGAATTTTGAAAATCCACCGCATAATGCTTAACAATTTATGAGTACTCAGTTTTGGTCATTTTGGCCCCTTTAGCGTAATGTTTCATCTTAAACCCTTTTACAGCAGATCGTTCCTTGCAGATACATATTTTTGCTTTTCAGAAACGTTCTTGCAATATTTTCATGTCAATGTCATACACGGTCGGACGTTATTAATAATTTTATGTTTTACAGTCATTTTAACCTACTTATCCAATTCCAATTTATGCAGAATACAGAACATATTTCGCATTTCCAATTTGCATGAAAACACATAAAACGCAGTTTCAATTCCATCCATCCTCTCGTAAAATATTTCGCCAAAAGTCACACCCATAAATGAAGCGCTTTAAATGCAAAACGTGATGAGATAATTTATGGCTCTCCTTCTTACGCGGCACTAAAGAGCACAGCACGAAGTTTGCCGAAATGAAATTATTCATGTTAATAAATGAAATTACCCAAGTTCAAAATTCGACTATTGGACCTTAATTAGTTCTTTCATTTCGTTTCAGATGGACTGCAATCTCTGTAAGTACGACGCTGTTAGCAGTGAAACTAAATTGCATGGATACGACTATGCGGTGAGAGCTGAACGTGATGGTAATTATTATGTAATTTTCTTTATTTAAATAGAGACGTGCAGGCCAGTTTGACACAATATACAGGGTGTCCGGTAATTAATCGATATGCAGTATACCAATCGATTCCTTGACGTATCCCTAATCAAACCTTAAAATGGCGTCCAAAGATTTCATGTCCTTTGATTCTGTAAAATCCTTATAACTCCTTACAAGGATATTATAGGATAACTATCAAGGATTTATTTGAAAAAGAACACTTGTTGCGATACAGCAGTTAATCTGACTGGAAATGGGATTGCTCCAAGGACACGATTTGTGCTACGAATTTGACAGTGGTTTTCTTATGAGCAACCGGTGTGCTGGACATTCATCTTAAGTGATTTACTTTCACCTTTGTGCCTACAACAGTTCTAGGCGATTTTAACGGTTGCGTACAATATCTCCAAAAATTATGGTGTCTGTACCAAGAAAACTCCGGAACGAAGGCCATAGCTAAACCCATTGTTCATTCAGCCCAGAAAACGAGAAATACGAGAATCGGTTCAGGCGCTGTCAGTGGTCCACTTCCTTGATCAAGGAAGTAGCGACCTAAGTATTTGTATCTTTTTGCCGGAAACGACGGACAGTTGCACAAAAAGTTTGTCACCCTTTGATGTGCTTTAAAGAAAGTGTCAAGATAGAACCGACATTCCTAGAGGTAAGCTATTTAATTGTAAAAGTTATAACGTTGAGCCGGAACTAGGTGGCCTCCATTGCGATTTCGTCTAGTCTGCAATACAGCCAAGTAAATAATATCTGGATGCCGTCCCAGGGAAGAGGACAGACAATTGGAAGTTGCTCTTCTCAGCGCCAGCTTGCCATTACCATAGATACCACTATGCCCGGATACGCACAGACCAACTATATTCTTATTCTGTACAGATCGTTAAGTACATATTTGCAGCCTCTAACTAATTTAAAGGTAAAGAAATTTTTGGCTAGAGCTTTGATAGCCTCCAGGCTGTCCGCACAGAAAATAATTTTCAATCCCTGAGGACGATTTTAGCTAGCCATGGGACCATCTGGAGAAATCCGTGGGGAGGGTGTGCACAGATCAGGATTGTTATGTTTGAGAGAGGGTCCAGCATCTCTGATGTGACCTTTTGCAGAGGAGTGGATTATGATATTCAGAACACTTTTTTGAGAGTTTCATTTTCCGATGGCGACTTGCTACAATTTATGTACAAAGAGCTACTCCACGCTCAGTTTACAACGTAGCGAAAGATTAGCGGGTATTAAGATGTCCAAAGTCCAATGTCCAACATGTAGCCGCTCACATAAAAATGTATTCTGGAACACTATCCAAAACGCCGTAATGGAAGGGTGCTCCTGAGACAATCGCGAAAGAGTTTAGTATTGGATTACAGTTAAAAAAAAAGAAGTCCAGTTCAAATCTTTCTATAAGGCCGTAGAAATTTTCCTATACAAGGTACAACATAGTACGAAATGTACGAAATAAGAATAGGGAGCTCATTAATAATATCCAAAATATCCTCAATGAGTTCTCAGGACACTTTAATAATCTGTTGAGTACCTCTCAAATGCTCAAATTGTGCGACTGTCCCAACCGGAAATCACTCAACCCACTTACGACGAATTCGCGCTCTCTTTAAGGAGACTTAAAAATAGAAACGCTCCAAGGACCGATAGTATCTCAGGCAAATTAATTAAAGAGGGTGGTTCAGCCCTCTGAGATTGATACTTTAAATATGAATTATCCCCGATAATTTAAAGGAGTGTATTATAGATCATATTCACAAAACGGGACAAGATTGTATCTTGTAATTACCTAGGAATTTCTTGCCTGTGCACCAGGTCCTTATCTTTATCTTATATTCTTACTGGACGCCTACAATGGGAGAAGATTCTGGGCATATGTCTGCGTAGCTTCAGGAAAGAAAGATCGGCGGGGACTGATCGGGTTTTTACAGCCCATCAAATTGTGCATAAAGACCAGATGACCATTTAAACAAAACACAGTTAGTACTTTATTTTTTCTTTCAATTATCCAGTTTTTCAGGCAAAACTTTACCCCTGGTAAAATTAAAGGAATTTACCGCAAAATGGTTTAGTAAAAAATCTTAGGGGATTCCCCTTTTCGGGCTAATGATCTGGTTTTCAAGATATGCTAAAAAAAACGGAAAATGGAGTCTTCCGACTCATTTTTAAGATAACATTTCTTTAAAAAAAATCGAACAACCTTTGTTTTCAAAACTAAGTCAAATGGACCATACCGTAACGAGGGTGTTGAATTTTTGATGATTCAGTGGTTTGAGCAAAGCCATTAAAAGTCTTTAATTCTTCAAATGCTCCACAGAAGATAGAAGACTTATTTTCACCATTTGAACCTATTATCGGCCTGAAATATTATATCACTACCTTTCGGGTCCTCTCCAGAACAACATTGGTTATTTGGTGGCAGTTAATTTGGGATACGTGACCAGAATATCTAAACTTCCTTTAGAACGTTGGGATCTGTCCCATTTCTTTTGAAAATTATTTACATCTGCTGGCATTGATTTAATGAATATGATTGCTACATAGAAACAGATTAAAGAAGGGCTCCAAATGGTAAGTTTCCGGATTAACATCGCAATTTCATAAAATATAGGATTAATTTCAAAACAAACTTCGAACCACCAACATTGAAATGAATTTCGATTTTAAGAGTAATGAATTTCAATTCGACTCACCAAACTTTCACACATTCATTCATAAAACTTAATTCAATTTTACAGATTCCTGCAATCTGATACATGGCTCACCGCAGAAATTCAACCACAGCTCCCCTTGTATGCAATTAAGGTCTCATCCCGCTGTGAAGCAATACACAATAAAATCAGAAACCTCACCAATAAAGCATAGCAGTC
The DNA here is from genome assembly GCA_006980735.1 of Dasypogon diadema. Classification (NCBI taxonomy): domain Eukaryota; kingdom Metazoa; phylum Arthropoda; class Insecta; order Diptera; family Asilidae; genus Dasypogon; species Dasypogon diadema. Next base: position 25,185 of record QYTT01079196.1, on the reverse strand, counting down.
CGAATCAGCAGCAGTCACCGAAACACTATTCAATTTCACCAAATAACTACTGTCGAAATAGTATCAACAGTAGGGGGAGTGCGGATGGTAGTACAGATGCCGGAAGTACAACAGCTGTCTACTATCCAGTCACATCGCCTGGCAACCATTTTTCCTGCAGTTCAACAATCCATTTAAGTCAGCCAACTATCAAATACCAGGGAATACAATTGCATCACCAATTACCTCATAGTAAAAATTTTGACGCAAACGTCCACACAGCAACCGTTCATGGTAAGTTCTGGAAGAGTTTGAATCCTCTCCCTGTGGGTCAACATTTTTGGGCTACTTCCTTCTCAATTTCCATTGAAATTGGATCAGATGTTAGTGGTGTATTTGCGTTTAGATAATGGACAGTCCATAGTCCATAGAAGCTCCAACTCCAACTCCAACGAGTTTGTTCTGGCCATGAGCACTACTTGGGATTTCTTTGTTTTAGGCAAAATTGCCTTCATCTCGTTGATGGAGTAGCAGACAAACATAAACGGGTGGAGCTGTACTCTCCTCTCAAAGGATATTTCAGGATGTAGTAGGGATGTAACTTCAAACGCAGGCAAATTACATGGCTTAGCCTGCTGGGAACTATTTGCTGCTATCTGCCATTGTCGAAGGTTATTTAAAGATCACGAGCGCACTTGTACTCTTTGAGGATTGAGGTGAACGTTATTGTGTACTACTTTGGAGCAATTCTCTTTCTGCCCCTGTTCGTATCTGAATACGCTTTTATTAGTTTGAGCACTTTAATTAAGGGAAAACTTCATTTCACTGCGTTATGAATTTATTTAGGGTGCAGTCTCGATGGGTGGGAGACTTTTTCTCCTTACAGCTTTTAACGTTAATTTGTTGTGCTAGTAATTCGAATTTCTTGCGGAAAAAAATTTGTATGATTCCTTTTGTACAAAAATAGACTGGTTGGTTTGTTTTAGCAATCAAATGAAGTCTGTACTATTGATGACAGATAATGAGAATTCTCGTTTTGATCAACAAGCAAATAGCCGCCGTTGAAATTTTACGTAAAAAAAAACGTGCCATTACAGAAAAATGGTGGCATTTTGGAAATCGAACGACACTGCGACCATCGTAGATCTTTTGTTGAAAAAACCTTTTAATAAGCTGAGGCTTTACTCGGAACATCGACATTGTTTGTTGCCAATCTCCTGATGCTACAGATTATACATAAAAGACAAAATTTCCAGGTAATACTATGTAGAAATTCTGCAAACACTTTCTTTAAAGTCCGCATGGTTTTCCTAGAAGACCCACAGAAATATTTTGGTTCCTGGAACTATCTACTACCTCACAAAATCTCAACAAATCTTTAATTCTGTGTGGGAATAGATACTTGTGTCCATTTCAGTTCAAATCTTTCCTCAGTTTCTTAATTAGTTTGAAAATCCTTAGGGCATACCCTCAAACCTTAAATCTCAAGATTCCGGATTCTTGAATAAATCCGAAAATTTTAAATCTTATGACAGTCCAACTTTCAATTAACTCCTTCTAAATAGTTCCCAAGACATTCGTGTTCTTATTACAGAGATAAGTTGCTCTTAATCCTGCTTGCACAGCACTTTACCTAAGGAGATGAAAGCACATCCCAGACTAGTGGGTAGCTGAACTTGTTGAAGTACAGCACGATAAAGTAGGCCAGCGCAAAGAGGAATAGACCACTTGAACTCCAGCTGCTTTCATTTCACGTTGAAATTGTTCTCAGCTTAAATTTAACTCTCATATCTTGTGCAGAGCACAGCCAGGATTATTTACAGTTTCTTCAGTGCATTTAAAATATCTTCGCCGACACCTGAAAGCATCCTTAGCACACAAAATTACTCACGTCAAGATCATGATGAATAACTCCTTGATTCAAGGATTCACGTAAGACCTGCTCAAGAATTCTCAGGTATTAAATATATAAACAATCTCTTCCCTGGGTGCCGGGATTAGAGATTCCCACAAGATTGCTCCCCTAGTCGCGTGGGATTTACAGCATCCGCTAGAATGGAACCCGCATAAACCCGATCATTATCCGTTGTTCTGGTTGCATGGCATGCATCTAATTATCCCGCCCGCCAATAACATCTGCTGCAAACACCCAGATATGCATCTGAATTACAAATGAGCTCCGGTGTGACACAATAGCCACCCGCTTTTAACGGCTCCAATTTTCGGCTTTTGAATTTCGGGCAGTGACGTCAAACGTTAATTAAAAAGTTTTAGAATATTTTCACGACCCAAACGGTTCCTCAGAATTGTAATGGAACTTTTCTATTCTATTTACTTTTCCAGGCATAAGGAGAGGGAAGTTCCTACCGAAGCCAATGCCCCAGGAAATCAATATGCTTCTGGCAGAAAGTGATATCTCCTCCAGACATGACGTGTCGAGTTCCAATGAGCAGAGCAAGGGCAGCACCGGAAATGTAGACATCATGGAAGACGAGGAGGAAAACGAACAAAATCGTACAGGGTAAGGATTTTTCTGGTTCTCCGTTTTCGTGTCGTCTTTTTGCATGTTTTCCAGGGAACTTGATTTATTGACGTCCATTTCAAATTCTTCGGGCGCTTAGATGCACTCATACTGACCATTTCTGAAATCATGCATTGCCCCTCTTCACTACGTGAAAAATTAGGCTAATAAATCTAGTTTTCTGGACCAATAGATTTTCGGCTCGAGGTGAATCGGAATGAAAGAAACAACCCCCATCTAGTGATTGCCTACCACCCAAGTGGAGCTATAGGCGAACGAAGGATCCGACCATATTTTATTTTTGATTTCATTGACGTTTTAGGCAGTTCTCCTCACCAGTGATAGATAGCCTTCGTGTCCATGCCGAAAACACTTAACGCTTTATACCATCGGATGCAGAGGGATTGATGGAAGGAAATTCACATTTTTATCAATGTACAAAATTACGTTATCTCGGGTAGAAACTCCTTGGGATTATTTCGGTTTGTATCAAATTACTTGGCATCCTTTTCGGAAAATTTCCAATTTCTGAGTGAAAAATGCTTTTCTGTGACAACTAGAAATGGTATTACAGCCTGATCACATTTGGAGCGTAGCCTATCGTTGTCAGCTTGGTTTCCTTACGCGATTTTTTTTATAATTTGCCAGGTCTATAAATACTGGGTGAAGATGAAGAGCAAAGGGTTGTGTATTCAATTTATAGAACCCGAGTGTTGTCGTTAAGAACTCTACCGAAGCCACTAATCCTGGAGTGGAATTTTGTAAGAAGGAAAACGAATCAGCATCAAGTTACTCAGCTATGTATAGAAAAGCAATCACCTTTGGTTCTAATAATGGTTTAGTGGTGGTTGATGTATTATGTTGAAAAAAACCTATTCTGGGCATTTCAGAATCCCCCTTGCAACATTTGACAGGTTTGAAATACATCCATCTTTTCCCGAATGCCTTCTGTCCACGAACGAATGAATCGATCAAAAAATATCCTCTGAGATTACTTCCATTAGAAATTTGTGCAAGAATTCCCATAACTACTCGTTCACATTGTAGAAAATGTATCTGTTATCTATTTTACACAGTCTTCAACTGTCTCCTAATGACAAATTGTCTTAACCCTTGTAAGATACATCCCAACATGTCATAAGATACAATTGAGTTTAACATCACAAAGGTACCACAAATTCCTCTCATATCATTATTGTACAAAATGTTCGAGTCCTTGCTCAAAATCTACACCTTTAGGACTTCTAAAGTCGTATCTCTTAGATCTGGAAATTTTCCGACCATTTTTGTTGTTTTGCTAAGGGGAACGAACTACCTGCGCTCCCACCTGAAGTGCTAAAAATAAGCTGTTTTCGTCAAAACTTCAGTAAATTAAAAAGTAGCAGTGCCACCAGACTTCTTATAGCTGTTAATTTGTATGCTGCTGAGAAGGCAATCTAAAAACTTGTGCTTTCCCCCAGTTCCCATTGTTTTTCACTTGAAATACTCTGATAACACCCCTCGCAGCCAGGGGAGAATAATCTGTTTACCAGGTGGTATCTTGGCTTTCAAAACTTCAGCAACTTTCCTCAACCACGACCGGAGGCAACAAAAGGCCACTTTACTTACCCTGTTCTGTTCAGACTTTTAATCAAAGTGCTAAAAACCACAACCCTTCGTCGTCATATTTCGGTGTTAACTTTAAAAACGTTTACGGGCACACGGTCATCACCCCACAGCTAAGACTATAGTTTTCCACTTGACTGCCAGAAAGGTGAAAAGTACACTTCCCACCAGCACCAGCACCAGACCGGACCGACAATTTATCTTCTGTATCTGATGTTTTCAGGGTCGTCTGAGATTGGGCAGGGTTGGGACTAGGAGGGATGCTCTACAAGTACAGCACAATCGAAAATTGTTTATGGTTGTCTTATGTGACTTTCTGATTTTTTTTTTTGTTTTTCAGATGTCCGCACGGAACACCCTCCCGTATTCCACTGATATCCGCCAGCAAAGGTAATGGAATGGAAATCGAGCCGGAACCCACTTGTGAAGAGGGTGACAACAACAGCCATCAGGAGAATAATAGCCCACAAGTGCCAATCAGCATTGTTCTGCTCATCCTGATCAGTTACATTTTCTTAGGGACGGTTATTTTCGCCATTTGGGAAGACTGGAGCTTTATAGATGGCGCCTACTTTTGTTTTGTGACTCTATCCACAATTGGATATGGGGACTTTCTGCCCCGGCAGACTTTTAAGGGGCCGGATGTTCAACTGTTTGCATGTTGCGCTTATTTGCTTCTCGGATTAGTTCTTGTGGCGATGTCCTTCAGCATCCTGGAAACCCAGTTAATGTGGAAATGCAAGCGGATAGCAGTTCGATTGAAATTGGCCAGGGATTGATGGTGCGGGAAAGTGACATTTTTCATTTTCAGGCATTTCTGTTTCTAGTTTGCACCCACTTTCTACACTTTGAAATCATTTGTTTTGGAGATTGTGTACCTATAGATCAGAATCGGTGAATATTTCTTGTATATATAGTTAGATTGGAGATTGGAGATTATCATAGGCCCCAAAGGGCATTATGAACGTAGCTAAAGAAACTCCGTCAGCAACTGACACATTTACATATTCGCTAGCACGATAAGAAGAGAAACATATCTTTATGCGCATATTGTGAGTTTTTTAAAGGTAAAATCAAATAAAAAAAATTTTTCATTAAAATGGGACTTTCATTTTTCATATAATTTCTTAACTTTCGATTTAAATCCGTCACAGCTGGAAGCCACTGCTACTCCTTAAGCCCCAGTCACACGATCGTTAAAACCCAGTGGGAAAAGTGAGAAGAGGTTAAGCAGAGAACTAATCTCTAATGCATTACAATTTTGTCAGAGTAACCACTTACTGGTAATGCAAAAGGTAAGGAGACAGAGAAGAGTGTAAAATTAACATATTCAGGCCTGCATGCTTCTGCATGCGTTTTTCTGGTTTATGTATATCGAAGAAGAGTGAATCATTTCAAGTGTGCAGTTAGAGAACCGCTTTTTGTGCATAAATTCCGTAAGTGATTACTGGTAATGCAGAATGATCCAATTCCGATGTGAGCTCTTCCTATGACATCGCATGTAAAAAAGAAGATTGTCTGGAATCCTTCGAAAATAATTGATTCTAGAACTAGTTCTATATACATTACATTTCCTAGAGGGAAGTTTTCACTCAGTTTTTATCAGCAACGAAGATCTTGTTCATTAGCAATTAATATTTACTGTAAAAAATGCGCACGTATTTTTGCACTCGTGTGACATTATTCCCAGTGGTTGACAAAGGTGGATATTGGGTTTCCAGAATGTTTAAATGAAGGAACTTTAGAAAAAAAACTAAGTATGTGGCGTAGAACTCCTCCGTAGTGTCAAAACTATCGACATTACGAGCCAATTTGGAAGATTCGGTCGGAAGTGGTGTAATAGCAATGACTTTATTAAAATTCTGTACAACAAGCCACAATTCTTTTAGATGTACACACTGAAGGTATTTCAAGCAAGAAGTATAAATGTATAAAGGCCACTACAGACGCTCATCCATTGGGAATGCGCATCGAAGTTGAACGAAATGTTTGAGATTTGAAGTATGCTACACATGTTCAAGCAAATCCACTAATTTGGCATGCAGAAGCAAAGTTTCCCGAATTGTATGAATGTCATGTGTAGTGCAAGCTGGAATTGGAGTTGAACATGAGGCTTGCATGAAATAAAATCGGATGAAACCAATTCAGTTTGCTTCAGATTGCTTCATTCTTAGCTCCAATTTCAACTTGACCTACACACCTTCATGCAATTTGGATGGCTTGGTTTGCGCATGCCAAGTCGGCCAACTCATTCCATGCCAAACTTCATGCTCAACTTCAATTCCAATTTGCACTACACTCGCTCATACAAATCGAACAATTTCGCATGCGCATGCCAAATTGGCCGACTTGCATGAGCGTGTGTAGCGCCCTTAAAATCCATGTAAAAGAAGAAAAAAATTAAGCTTAGGCTACCAATCAAAGCGTTGCAGTTTTTGGAATTTAAAGCAAGCTCACCTCTGAAGATCCCCAGAAATGAGCGCTCGATATTGTTTTGTAAGCCGTTCCACCTAAGTGCAACTCGGATAAAGAAAGAGCACACGTTATACACAGCTTCATGTCTGGGAATTAGGGTATCATGTCGCCTACGAGTGTATGTACCTTGCCCTCAATGGAATTTATTTGATAACAACTCATCATTCATTTAACACGTTCCCTACCAAACTTTAATTACTGAGATTAACTCTCCCAAAAGCGTTCAAATTACTTGTGATATTCTCATGTAAGAGAAACGTGTACGGGAAACAATACACTTGGCAGGGAACGTGTTAATGAAATACACTACCAATATTCGTATGAACAGCAGCAAGCTCTTAAATCACGAATTTATTACGACATAGAGGAAGACGACAGTATGACTTTTTGATGTGGCTTACTTACAACATTTGTTAGGTTAAAATTTCCTAATCTCCGCTTCTCTAAAATTTCCCTTCACATAACCTAGCATAGGAATGTCTCCTGATCTTAGGAAATAACTAGAAAAAGTTGTGTTTTGCCCACTCATAGACACGATTAAGATCCTCGTCGATTCTGCAAATACAATCCCTCCATGGAGGGATGATAGTCAGCGTTTTGTAAACTACTCGAAAAGTCATGAATAATACATATGAAAAGCAAACAGCCCAGGTACTTTTTTGTGGTTCTTGGTCGAGGGTCATAGAGGCCACATCTGGGGTGCCTTAGGGTAGTCATCTTGGCCCTCTGATTTTCGTCCTTTCAATTGACATCGTCATCTGTGCACCTTTTGAGGTATTCCCAGGGGCTAATTTATGCCGATGACATGAAGATAACTTTCCGGAGCTCTGTGGTAGAGTATCTTTCAGGACTACTAATAGAGGCAACTTAAGGGGTTCCCCATTTTGCATATAAATTTCTTTAGGACTAACTGTGGTAAAAAATAATACAGGGTGCAAATTAAGAGCTAAAAATAAATCCTATAGAGACAGTCGGATCTGATTACAATGAGCTGGCATAGATTCAATATCCATAGACTGTAAAAAATGTAAGAAAGTAAAAAAATATTTACATGCGAGTCACCCCCAAAAATAGTATTTTAATGTAACGCGCAGTAAAATTAACAACAGCTTCATAGAAGCTACCAATCGTCTTAAGATGAGTGTCACAATTAGCATAAAAGCTTGCGTGAGAGAATTACATGTTAAAATGCATTTCTTATGAGAGAGCTTTTAAGAAACAAATCGCAGCCAACATGTTAACTGAAGACTATTCTTTACTGACCAGGAATAAATTCAATGCAGTCTTCTAGGAAACCAATAGGTCGACTTAAATATATCTGAACGTCGTCAGCATAGAAGTGGATACTTTCCTTGTGGACCATGACCGACAAGTCATTAAGTAATAAGCGAAAAACAACAATGGACACATTATAGATCCTTGAGTTATGCCACGTCATGAAGGTAGTAGAGCAGAGTTAGCGGAGAGAGTGCATCTTCCCCTTTGATATGCTGACGATGGACCCGCAAAAAATTGATTATCAATGTAGAGGCGGAGTTGTTGAAATTAAACAGAGCAGACATTTTGCATGTATGAATATCATGATTTACGCAATCAAAAGCTTTAGAAGAGTCCAACAATACCAAGACAGTAAATTCGTCTGAAACCATAGAAGCTCAGAACTCTACAACCTGAAGCGATGGAAGATAGTTATATAGAGACTTGATCCTGTGAAGGTTCTATACCCAGAGGTCACTTACATACGATTTCCAATTTAAATTTGGCCGTCCCCTGTATAGAACTGAAAACCATTCTCTCTTCTTAGATCTCATGCTGTGGTTCTCAGACGTCAATTGCAGATTAAATTCATTATTAAACCATTTCTTCTAGAGTTTCACTCAACTTGGTAAATGTATATCATCCAATCATAAAAGACAATGAAAATTCAGGACTATTTCTAAAATAAGCGAAACCTCTTCGAAGTAAAATATCAAAATAAACAAATTATTATTCTGCATGGGGATAACCCAAAATACGGTACCAACAGCACCAAAAAAAGTACGAGTTCTGGTTACAAGGGCATAGTAAGAAATTGCCACAGGGTGATTTATATTATTGAAAGTGCAATGCACCAATCTAAATTCTTATTCTTCTCCTAAGCGATTTATGTGTATACTCCTTGACCTTCAGCAATAAACCTATCAAAATTAAAGGGTTCGTTTTCCCATAAATCACGCCTCCATTCAATGCTCATCATCTTTCCATTGAACATGACTTTTTCCTGAAAATTCACAATAAATAACTCAATAATCCTGAAACCTTCTTCCCAACTTAGCAGCAGTACCAAAACGGACTGCCTTCAGAACACGTCTTAATTAATTCTTGGAGAAAAAAAAAACTAAAGCTCTATGACTGTTACTTGCCGATAGCAGCAGCATCCAGGATCGTTCAAACTTCATTACCCGGAACCTCCCGGACCCCCTGTCTTAAAAAGTGATTTTATTATAATTAATGAAATTTCCAACCATAGAAAAGTGGCACGCTTTTTAAAGCGGACGCTTGCATAATTGAATCCCTGGCATATTCGGGATATTAAATAAAGTCGCGCCATAATAGAATCACAGAGGGTGGGGGGAAGCACAGGCCATCAGGACATTGCTGGGGAGCAGAGCGCTTCAAATTCTGCACTTACGTAATTGCTGCTTCAGGCGAACGATAATATGTTGCATTCCTGCGGAAATGATAGCCGTGATATATAGTTGAGCGTTGAGGTGGTGTCATCGATTAACAATGATGTACCCTTCATTTATTAGCAACTGAACAAGTCCTCACTCAACTGGTTTGTCCTTTGGACTAGGCTTGCATATCCGGGACTGGGTTGTTTGTTACTGTCAGGAGCACGCTTCACAGATTTCAATTTGCTTGGTGGAGGCGCCTTCATTTGCAATTTTGTGGGTCAACTTTTGTTGATCATGTTTGGGTCATGAATGTCTGGTAGGTACACTGCGGCAGTATCCAATCGAACTTCCAAATATTTGGATTGCAGTCAGGGTTTTCCGAAATATCTGACCTCCTCGATACGAGCTGGCAATGAATGACCGCTGGTTTACATGTAGATCGCTTTTATCAACACGTCAACTAATTTTAGTTGGAATTCATTATGCCATTGAGAGAGAGCATCGCATGAAGGCTTGGAGTCCAGCGGTAGTTATGTGATGCTGCTGTAAATCAATTACTCCTGGGCGATTTCGCTTAAGAACACCAAAACACGAAAAGGTATTTTGGATCAGCCGGTCAAAGGTCGGCACAAATTATCCCTTTTCACATAATTTCAAGTGAGGTATTCGTTGATGTGATTACCTGATGACAACAGAGTGAATCACAAAATCAGAGTTCAAGTAGAGATATTGACAGTTGTGACCAAATTGCAATTTCATCTCCACATGCATCCAAGATGTGCGGACTATTGAGGACGAAATGAAATTCTTAGTTATAATGTAAGGAGTAATTTCGTAATGAAAATTACAATTTGACCATCACGCAAGCAATTCGTTAAACCCACATTAAATGTAAAAGCTTATACCGCCGAGGTTGATCTTAGTCAAAACAACTATGCTTATTTCGAAAGGCTTCAATTTCATGCTTGAAAACCAAAAGAAAGAAACCGATATTGGTATTAAGGAAGGCATTTATCCTAGGCTGTTCTTGAACCCGGCAGCTAGTTTTTTTTTAAGTTCAATACATCGTGTGAATGGAACAGGTTTAAACACTGACGTTTTAAAATAAATGGACAGAGTGCCAACTATTAAATTTGAAACAATTTTTGGGCAGTGGATAAAAATCTATTTACCACGTGTACGTTTTACACAAAATCAAAAAAAGCATTTAATTACGTCAATTATCAAAAGAAACATGTTTAAAAAATTTTACGCGCAGTATAAATTGCTAAAATAGTTCAAAAAAGACAAAAGAACTCAGCACAATCGAAATTTTGTTTCACTGGGTTAATGGGTTCGCCTTGCCTGGAAATTGTCAAATAAATTTTTAAGTTTGCAAGGGCAAGGCCCAACTATAATAGACATAACTTAACATAAGAAAAATAAGAAATGTCAAACACAAACATAAGGGAACCATATTGACATAAGGACTACTAAACTGTATTTTGGTAGGACGAATTTGTAGCCACACAAAACCGCTTCCAGTATAAAACATCCGCAGTCAGATTGAGGTTATGTCTTTATGTCACTGTGTCAGATGCGTTTTCAACCGCATAACTTTATGTTAACGAACGTTTAACGAAGAATGGAATGGAATGTCACAGTATGTCAATTATGGTTTGGATCGCTGCTTTATCTGAACAGACATATGGCAAGTTGTATACTATGTTATGTCTATTACAGTTGGGCTTTTGATCTTTAACTTGGTTGGGTGGCGACGACTTCATTTGACACAGTTGGTATCTTACCGCGATTCAAGGGCAGTTGGAAGTTGGTTGAAGACCAAAACCCACTAAGCTACAAGAAATGCACAAGAAGAAGAGCAAGAACATTGAATTCTTTTTTTATGAATGCTGTAAGATAGGCTAAATTGCGCCCCTATACTCCTATCTTGAAGCATTCATAAAAAACAGTTCATATGTTAGTGCTAAAGGCCAGTTCATGGCTTGTAGTCTCGAAGATTTTGCTTCAACGCATCCAAATCGTAGGAGAAGTATGGGCTTAAAGCCAGAAGATGTTTATTGCTCGCTTGCTGTAGATCTCAGGCGAACAATGGACGATTCCATACACAGCACTCCAATTCGAATTCATTTCCGGTGAACACCTGATGTAGCCGGTGATAATATACATTGGCAATCAATCTGCTTCTAAAACTCGACGCAAATATGTCGGCCATTTCAAGCGCACTCCAACGAACATTAATAACAAGAAGCCAGAATCTGCCAAAAAATCCAGTGGACACTACAATGGTCTGTGCTAGGTAAGTCGATCGGCGCACTGATGATGAACAAGTTGATTTGCTGTGATCGAAACACTTTCTTTTCGCCTAGAAAGAGGTGGCCCCTATTTAAATCTCGAGGATCTGAGCATGAGCTCTTTGAATTTTGAACACATAGGAAGCTCCCGAGCTCATGAAGTGTATACCGCATAAATAAAATATGGTATTCTATAAAAGTCTTGATCTTACCATAAGAAGATAACTGATCATCGGAAAACTGATTGTTCTTCTGGTTAATATTATTATTCCTTTCCTGAATGAGACCCTACGCCTAAGCCTGAAAAAAGTTGGCGCTCCAACAGCAATACTTTTACCATACCTATTATGACATCTTATTGGACATTATACCCAAGAGTCTTCCATGCCTCTATGCGATACTATCTTTCGCAGAGGACTGTCATTTATCCTGCCGTCAGCAATTTTATTAGTTAAAGTACCTGCCACGCAAATCTCTGTGACCTCTGCCCCTACTATAAGGGCATAGCTTCTGCAAAGTAATCATTTCTTATGTCAATCGTACTTTAGTGCATCTTTGTAACCGAAAATTAAATTCAAAAATCTTTTTAAGTATACGAATATCTTGAGACATGATTAATCTTTTCCAAACGTAGTTTTTTGTCTAACTATAACTGACAGGTACTTTGGTATTTCTGCAGCGCATTTCTAGACTGGATAGTGTTCTTTTGTGCCACATGTCATAAACAACTTATTTCCTCTGACTCATTTATTTCAAAGACGTCCTTTAATACTACGAACTACACCAATATGCAGAATTTACAGCGAAAAGCTTTTAATTTTCCTGGCACTGGTACCAAACCATTTGCAAAGCTTATCAAATTTCTTTGCACTAGCTCCCCTTATTTGTAAGAGAAATGCATCTTTCCTCTATGCCACTCTACAACCCACTCGACTATGCAAATGGAATTTTCAAAGGTCTTTCGCGGTAGTTTCCCTCGTCTTCGGTGGCAATATTTGCTACTCAGTCAGAAATCTTGTTACAAAGAAGAGCCTTCGCTAGCGAATGATATTGGCGGATTGTAATATTATGTTGGGTGCTCCCTGGGGAGCGCTGAGGAACAAGCGACTGCACACAATTGGTTTTAAGACAACAGAAATATCGGCAGCCATTCTACTTTCAAAACCCTTTGCCAAGGTGGTAATTGGTTGATTAAAACCCATTTCGGCACGTTTAATATGGGAAAGGATTTGCAGACGTCGACATGCCAATATTGTAACTGGTCGTTAACCAGGGAGCTTCAGGGAATCCTCGCGAGTTCCTCCCCTCTAATTAAATTGTTGAACGAACAAATTTTCGTGAATTGCTTACCGTTTTCGGGCCAAGATGAGGAGCTTAGACTACGCCAAGGAATAACACTTGAACTTAATCAAATTTTTATGATATGACTTTGTGGCTCCACGAGGAGAATTTCATTAAGTCGCTTTCGTTTTGCTGATCACGCAAAAATATTTTTAGAGCTAAGATTCATTTACGGTAAACGGAAGTCCCTTTGGGCATTTTTAGGTTACTTAGTAAATTCAGCTGCCTCTATTTTAAGTAATTTTTTTTTGTGCAGAGATTAAATATTCGGGGCGAGTTTTAAATGGTAAGCTACGAAATTACAGTGACGAACAGCTCAAACATATTCCAAGATTTTGTGATATAAAAATGGCTTTTGTAAAAACAATTTACTAATTTAGAGTTTATATTGAAAGTAACTGGAAATGAATAAGACTACAAGATTTTTAGCTACAGTTCCTCTAACCTTGTTGATATTTCATACTTAAATTCTCCAAAACTACATTAAAAACACTTTTCTTTTAATTAGAAATTGAGTCCCAGAGCATGCTTATATTATGTGGGAGGGCAATGATCCTAAGAGCTTAAAATGGTTCACTGACGGGTCGAAAATGGATCATGAAACCGGTGCGGGAATTGGTCCCAATACCGGAGTCCCGGTTGCGATGGAGATATGGCCCACCGTCTTTCAGGCTGAAATCTATGCCATTACAACCTGTGCTCTTTTAAACCTTAACAAAGGTTTGAAAGGTGCTAATGTCATTATCTTCTCTGACAACCAGGCGGCGCTTAGGGCACTTTCATCCTGGTGTTGCACTTCGAAGCTAGTCAGGGAATGTTTTGAAACCCTGCAATGCCTGGCCTCGAACAACAGAGTCACACTCTGTTGGGTACCTAGCCATCGAGGCGTAGAGGGGAATGAAGCCGCTGATGAGCTGGCCAGGAAAGGCTCAACTTCTAGACTTCATGGTCCCAAGCCTTTCTGCAGCATTGGTTGATCGATAACAAAAGCTGTCATTGAAAAATGAGCTATGGGCCTTCAGCAGTCCTATTGGAAAAACTTCCCAGACTGCGTCAATCTATGCCTAGACCCTATGCCTACAAAACTTACGCCTTATGCAAAGATTGCTTATGGGCTATTGATTGCATCATGGGCTGAAGTATCACCTTCATAGAAAATAAAAATGATAGAAGAGAACTAACTTGGATCCAATTCATTGCTGAGTAAGAAGTCTTAAATTAAATGTTGAAGGCGTACGGCGCACGTCTGTAAATTTTCTCTTGTGTGGGCGTGGTTTCGAAACCTACATAGGGCGCAGCGATTACAATAACAAATAACAATTTGATGCTCAAAAATTATGGCTCACTTTTTGCAACATTTGTCAGGTTAAAATTTCCCAATTACTTTCATCTCCTCATGTAAGACTGAATGTAATTGAACTTCAGCAGAAGAATCAAGCGACGAATAAAATGGGTTCATCACGCTTATTTGTGATCTAAATATTTATTAACAAACCATTAACAAGTACAGGTTTAAATAGCTTAAAACCTCTCCAACTTTAAAAACAAAAATGTTCAAAACATTTTTGTGAAGAATTACGTTTAAATCCAGTTATTTTCCAATCAACAAAGGGAATTTATTTTACGGAATCAAAACTCCAAATTTCAAAATACATGTCGAAAAGTAAAACGTTTCTAATTTGAAGGAAAGCCGATTTCTTGACTCTTTGTTAATGGTTGCACGTCTTTTCACAACAGGAAGAGTCAACAAAATCGGATTTTCTTCAAATCGGAAACGTCTTGGGTTTCGAATCATATTTTGTAATTTGGAGCTTTGATTTGGCAGAACAAGTACCATAAATCATTTTATTTGATTTTCCCTAGAAGATATTCCCTCGATCAGTAAGATTTACATTAATACCTTAACAAATGCCCTGTAAAATTTGAAATTTTTCGTTATGTTTGAAAATAGTCCACCACTTATAATCGCCCAGAATTCTAAAAACTGCAGGATTTTCTGTAAATACAAGTGTTTTGGTATAAATTCGTAGTCAGTCCATAAATTTTAAAATGCACGACAAAATAACAAACTCGAAAGTCTCTCACATCATACATATATGCAATGAAATTTGTCCTACCCTCTTCCTAATTTCCTTGGATGTGTCCTTTTTACGAAATTTGTACATAAATACGAAATTTTAAGTATTCCAAATTCAATTAGCGAACATATCCCCTTTGTTTTTTCACATTCGGATGAAAATATCTTCTGTAAGGAGCTTCTTGAAAAGCAATCAACAAGGAGCAGGATTACTTTCAACTCTTTGTCACAAAACATAGAGAACGTGATACATTCCTTCCCATGGCAATATGAATCTACGCTTCGTGTGACTTCTGTCCGGATGTCTGCTGCCTAATATTCCTTATATATGTACTTCCTCCCCTCCATAATATGTCCAATATAGCTGTATACAGGAGCAGAATAAAAAAATCGTAAATTCACAAAAGAAAGGAAGAAATTGAGTTGATCCAGGCAAAATGTAGATAAGAAGATGTGCGTGCACACCGAGGAAAATACAAATTGAGATGGGGTGCTGGAGTTTCAGGAATGTGAATGAGGGCTAATTTCGTACTTACGCATAATAGCAGTACGAAGCACACATTCAGATGGAAATTCAGGAAAATTGAAGGTTAAATTCCAGAGTAAACTGGCGCTAGGGAACATAAGTAAGTATCCTCCACATTCCAGGTTTTGTGAGGTAAGCTGCTATTAGGTGACATGCCTTTGGGGCGAATGGATCTAAAATACCCATCTTAGCATCAAAGCAGTTTATATTTATTCAAATACAAGAAAAATTAATTAGATATGGGGCACAAAGTAGCAGAATTCTATGATAACAGAACGCAAATCCACCTAAGTATGAGTCCTTTAAACAGGATGTCTTGGGGTCAAGCATTCTTCCTTATTTGTATAGATGCAAATCAACTTGAATGGATTCTAGTTATAAAGTAGAATTATTTGAGAATTTAGAAATTAAAACAGCCTACAGCTACTGAAGGCAGAACTCGAATTTACGAAGATTATAATTTTAATAACACATCATCAACCTTTATTGTATTAGGGAAAGGGAAGACATTCCTTTTATTTTCAACACCCTTCTTATATGCCCTAACAAGATTTTTAACATGTTTGAGAAAAAGAATGACTCCTTTCTTGTTAAAATGTTAATTGCGGCTAACTTCAGCTCATCGATATTCTCAAATCGAGTTTCCAATGATCATTTTTTAAATTTCAAAATAAACATACACAAAAAAAATTTCATGCCAACAATTGTGGCCTATTTAAAACATTTGTCAGGTTAAAATTTGCCAATCTCCAGGATTGTAAGAAGGTTGATTAACTTCCTGAATTCCACAGGCCTCTAAGGTATACATTGCAACCTGAGGCCTATGAATAAGAGAATTGTACTATAGAATCAACACCCTCTGTCGATAGAAGTCTGTTGTTCCTCGCTTTCACAACATACTGAGATTTTCACAGAATCTTGGAAAAGAATTTACATATGATTTGGCATTATTATCTTTATTGAGCACCCCTCTTTTCTAAAGATGCTACATCGCGATGAACCTTTTACGTTAATTTATGATTCTTGATCATAGAAATGTAACTAGTAACGATGCAACCAACAATTTCATATTTTGTTATCTCCAACACATCCCCAAATTCAAACCGCGTGGGTTTTTATTTTTCAACCGCTTCAAGTAATCATGGTATATTGTCTTGCAGACGCTTTCAATTCCAAGGAAGTTTATCTTCAGGAATGTATTGTTAAAAGTTTTCAATATCTCCTGGAGTCTCTTCCATCGCAACCTATCTTATAAATACGCTGTTGACGAGCATCAAAAATAAACTTATAAAACAAAATTTCAATATATAATAATGAAAT
>QYTT01079194.1:2652-22222 GCA_006980735.1 Dasypogon diadema | reverse complement strand
TCATCTCTTTGCACCAGTACAGACAGAAATATTACGCACTCAAACTGGAGGACTATTAAAACAAACTCAGGTTTTACCATAAGATTGAACGAATCGGTTGGAGTAGGCTTCTTCCTTCTGATGATCTTGAATCTTCGAGATAGGAAAAATAAATAGAGTTGCAATAACTGCATATATTGGTAGTGGATTGTTTTGATGTTTTCATTTTTCCAGAACGACCTAATTCTGTAGTGGAAATAAAGCTAGTGAAAACTGGACTGTAGAGAAAGTTTACAAAATTTACATTATTGTTTTGAATCTAGTATTAAATGGGGGATGTAAGCTTTGCTCCGTAAATTCACTTTCTTAAAGTGCTGTAATAAAAAATAGAATGAAGAAGTTCTATGATTTGATGCACCACCATCGGACAATTGGACTTTTTGAGTCTTTTTTACTCTTTTTTTACACAAAAATCCTTCTTACGAACTTGAACATTCAATTCCTTAAAAGCTATCGGTTAAACCACAATATGTATCTCGATGGCATCTAGTAATAATCATCAGGATTTGATGCACTATCATTTGACAATTTTACTTTTTAAGTCTTTTTAATATTTTAGGCAGGAAGGACATCTCAATGAAGTTTGATGCGGCCAAATGTTGCATCCAAGCAACCCTTAAGAGTATGAAACTCAAGTTAAGTTGAGATCTTGTGAAAAATCTTGTGTTGTCAGCATAAAGAAGGATTCTTAATTCAAATATAGATCACTGATATAAATTATGAGTAGCAAGGGGCCAACATGGCTATCCTGAGACACGCCAGATGTGTTTCGAATCCGATCGGAAAGTTTAAAGATACAGAATAAATTTCCATTGGGTGTGTAATTCAAGATATCGCACTTTTTGCCCTTTTTATACAAGAGGATAATCATAGATATCTTCTAAGCATGCATGAGATAATGGCGGGGAACAAATTCTCCAGAGCAAACAGTTTAATCCATTCGAGATGGGATTTTGTTTAGAAACATTTTTGAGAAAACTCCATGTAAAAATGCTTTTGCAGGGAGAGAGCTTTTTGTCTGACTCCAGAACGCCTTGGTTTAGTTCGTATCAAGCAAATTTTGAAAACAAGCCGCTAGGAGAACAGTATCGTCAAGATAGGTTTCAAAACGAACGACTGTGCTCCGGTAAGGGCGTGTTAACGAACTTTTGTAAATGATTATTAAGATTGCCTTTTTTGGATGAAGTAAATCCGCATTTCGTGCAACGTGATAGTGTCTTCTTTCCCAACTGTAATTTCATCTGCCACAATAATACCAGAAGGAAGAATTGCTTAAATTTTCTCCACTGAATTTGCATAGTCAATGAAGAAAACGACCGATCAATGTCACCTAACCATAAAAAAAATATCAGTCAATTTCGCTGTTAAAATTCCAGACACGCTTAACACAAATTTTTATGTTGTGTTTTCGTGTGATCAAATTTCGTGTACTACAACGTTTGTGGATCATGTTCCTGCTCAAAGGTGATCAAAATTCGCCGATAAAGAGCCTAGCAAACAATGACCACTAAAAGCTCTTTAAAATGTTGCGTCAATTGTCTGGTTAGCACCCATTTCTTTGAATTATCAGCAGAATAGATTTCAGTTTGCCTTGTGGCGGCCTCCATCGAAGTCCAATTTGGCACCAGCCGCCACTGATAAAGGCCATAAAATTCCACGTTTATGAGAATTTCACCTTTTTTTCATTTTCTAATTCCACGAGAATACGATTATCGGGTGAAATTAGTGTCTAGAAGAGTGGTATCGCGGATGATTCAGAACTTTGGTATATTTTGAGAAATATGAGTAGATTTGGTAATAACTGGAAAGAATATCAGCTAGACCGGAACTACCGACGAACAAGGGACATGCCCCCATTCCGAAAGAATAGTTACGTAAAAACTGAATAAAATGTATTATAAATGACCACAAAAAAAACTCCCTGTGTAAACATCAAGGTACTTAAAATAATCTCGGCGGTCGACAATTCCCCTTGCCGTATGTGCAACAAAACAG
Source organism: Dasypogon diadema (assembly GCA_006980735.1). Taxonomy (NCBI): domain Eukaryota; kingdom Metazoa; phylum Arthropoda; class Insecta; order Diptera; family Asilidae; genus Dasypogon; species Dasypogon diadema. The sequence continues at coordinate 20,188 of QYTT01079194.1, read as the reverse complement.
CAAATCATAATCGCAGATGGTTCGAAATTGTTTGTTAATGGAAGAGGTTTCAGCTTATTGACGTGACGATGGCCGATAAGCCGGATAAACTCGATAAATTGTAATTTGCGCCGATCAAAGTGAAAAAAAATTCCTCACGACAACAACAAAACTCGTATGGCAGTTATCGGCCAAAGAGTGTATTTTGTTGAATAGTAAACAGCGGAAGAAATTATCCGACAGTGAAACACTTTCGAAAGATTTTCGTTGCATTGAAACTCCAACAGTACGAGAGGTTGGGCATTATCGGCAGCGGTATCGGTTTCACTGTTTTTACCACCTGTTTTGATGTTTTCTTTGCGTCAAATTGTCGGCATGGGTGTGGAATTCATTTCATTGTTTCTTTCTGAATGCTTGAATGTAAGAAAACTGTAGGAATTTATAGACTGAAGGCGCTGGATTACATAGATATGTGCCTGCAAGTACAAGTTCTGGCAGTATTTGAGGAAATAGGTTTATACCATGTTTTTTTTTTAACAGAAGAGAATTCTTTAACTTTAAATGCACCTCGAAGTTTTAAATTTTTCTTTCCATTAAACAAGGGAGTTTGTGGAGTTACCTCCAAGCTGTGTTTCTTCGACACTATTGAGATTTTATGGGATCAATTGCATTTTCATGCTGATAGGTTCTAAGACGTATTACTGAAGCATTCTTTCAGTATACAGTCATGCGATTCGCTTCCATTTCATGACCTCCATCGCAAAATTTCACAAAAAAGTCCTGATCGATAAAACTCACTACTAGGTCCTGTTTTTTGTTACTTTCTATTTTCTCGTCTTCAAGCATCCACATAAAGTTTGCTATCGACTTTTTTTAGGGCAGTCTTCAATGCACCATTGCCTGGCTTACTGCTTTGGGTACTGCTTGATTTTCCGAGATCATATGGATTTTCGCTATTCGTGTATTTTACCCAATACATTTAGAAACTCAGATTTCTATGGCAATGGGGAATTTGTCAAGAGACTAATGACTAAAATGTTATCTTCAATAAGACCAATTGGTCTGGATATATATAAGTGAGATTCATCAGCCTAATACTGTAGATCGGAATAGTCAACTTGGAAAAAAAAATGTCATTAAAAAACAAAAGAGGTCTAAGGATAGATCTCTGTGGCACACCAGAAGAAAGTGGGAAACACGAGAATTGGGATCCATTTGAGTACATTGCTTGAGGGGAAAACTTAGAAAAATCTAGGACCAACAAGACTGTTAATTTCGCTTTATCAATCCTCGCTTTTAAAAAAGTTGTATAGTTTTACCCAGATCGAAACCTGGATTTATGCTTGTGCAGGAGATTATTCAGATGCGAATACTAGAGATCTGTAAATGCATAATTTTCTCAATAACCTCTAAAAGAATGGCAATACTCTGGTTGGTCGAAAGTTATCGCAATGTGGGCTATAGTAACTAAGTAAATGCTCTTCAATTCCATCAAACCAAACATTTAGCCTATCTCTGTAGAACAGGTGGGAGCGCAGGCCCTATTTACATTTTTATACCAGCTGTACACGTGGAGTTTTCGAAGTGATACTCTTCTTTAAAGTAAATATTTTAATCCCCCTTCCCCCCTCATTCGATCTATACTCCACATATTGGCGACCTTCAAATTTTCATGCTAGATTTCTAGATGTTTTCACTTTCAAAGATATTTTCGAAATTTTTTTTTTAATAAAAAAGTATGCCTCAACAAGAATCCAATTTCCTGGTAAAGTCTTACCACGCACTGGAATTCATATCTATAAAAATTTAGCGACACCAATAGCGTTCTCAGCATGTTGCCTGGAATGTATAAAACAACTGAGAAAGCAAAACACATAAGGAAGTTTGTTGGCTAGTGTTATCCACGTTTTATCCACCCATCTACCCAGGAGCCAAGTATCTGAATATCTAACTCACGTAATAGTGGAGTTCGTAATTCCAGTAATCCACCAATTAAAATAGTCCAAATCAAAAAGTTTTGTTCTGCAGCAATTTAATTTGCAATATAAGTGCAGAAAATGTTTTGGTACTTACCATCAGGAGGTACAAAATCTTGGCATAGACCGTAAGCTGTGGTAACCTGAAATAGAAAAAGAACTTGGTTAAGTGTCTCGTCAGGGGAATCACATAAAATTCAAATGGTCACATAAATGTTACAAGTAGAATTTATTTGAGGAGTGGAGAAGGTCAATCGGGTCGTATACTTTACAAGAGCTCTCAATTAACAAATTTACGGTGCGTGGTCCAAATGACCTTCATAGAACACAACGAACTGAATCGGTTCCATATATTGGACAAATTCGGCAGACTCTATTCAAATTCTTGCGTAATTAGCTCTTGTGTGTACAAATCCAGGATCAATTTAATCTCACCAGTCTCTTTCAGCGGCATCTTCACACAACACCAATTAAGACAAATTCCTCAAAGTAGTAAGATCTTCCCAGATGCAAGATAAAATGCCTGAGGTCAGAGGGTAACCACCAAGAAAGACACATATTAAGCGAGCAAATCCTCAGGATTGGCATTATCGTAGAACGGCAGAGTAACAAAGTATTATGGTCGGCAGCTTGGGTGGAGGACTGGGGCCCACCAAGACCTGAGCTGAGACCCCGTTTAACCCAGAAGGAGAGGAAACATATAGTACACTTTATCAAGATTCTCATTACAAGTAATTTGTCTCTGTACAGCGAAGAGGTTGTCTTTCAAGGAGATCTGAGGCCTGAACATTCAACAATTCACAGCGTGGAGTACATGTGCAGACGCGACCCTAAAGCAAGAATTGTCCAGTGTCAGTGAGCAGAATGACTGTTAACACCTGTTTCTTCAGGTAATTCGCATTTCGAGTTATTAACATGATACTAGAATTGCCATTTAGTAAGTGATGTTTGTTTTGGGGGGTTTTTTTTGACCGTTCGTTTTCCCGGACAAGTGATGTCGAATGTGAGGAATGCGGTAATGAGTTGTCAGCAACACTGCAACTTTGTCTCTAGAGGAATTTTACGAGTTTCTTTACGACTTTCTTCATGTTTTAGGAAAATTTAAAACATGTAAAAATCCGTGGTAAATATCTTAATTAAAAGGTAAAGCAATAAAACATCCCACTGCATTCTTATGGACAGCTTGTTAACACCAATACTCCATTACACCAGGCTGGCTGTTCTTATAAGTTTTCTCTGGAGAACATGGACCAACTGCGTATTTTTATGCAGATCACAGATTCCCCATCACGTCCGAACCTCCATGAAGGCTAGGATAATGTGTTCTTGGGCCGATGTTCGACATCACATCACACACGCCATTCATATGCCTCATTACCTTCCTGCAGACAATGGAAATTCACCCTTAAATTGTGTAATAAATTTCTGTTCGCAGTCACTAAGTACTTCCGCAATGTTAAACGCCATTAATTATGGCTCCTAAGCTTCAGCAACCCCCTTCCCCAATTATCGTCGTAATCAACTTTTGTACTCCGGAGGGCCCCTTTGTATTATTCATGCAATTATCGACTAATTAACAGGTACAAATGCACACGGGTGGAGTCTATACTCCCACCCCCGGTAATTCAATTATTTACTGACCCAAATTCACTCTGATTCAATTCGTTATCAAAATCTGATAAAATTGATTTTACTCGATATCAATTCATGCAAATAAATTTTCAGGGCTTTGTATTCATTTGTGAAGGACAGGTGTGTGGCTGTATGCGAGTTCTCCAAATATTTTACGATTTTTATCTTCTATGAAATTTCTGTAAAAATCAATTACAAGTGGTTGAGTTCATGTAAACAAGTTTGTTTACTACTTGCGGTGATTAATGGGGCCTAGGATTTAGCTAAGATTTATGAGCGACCGTGACAAAGTGGACTTCATTTCGCATGGATCTCTCGTGTAAAAAAAAGCAGCTATGAGGAAATCGAAACAAAATTGCGAGTTGATAAGGGTTCAATGACTTTAGCGTTTTTAATTAAATATTTGAATAAAGCAAAGTTTAAGGTTGAGATCTATCAGATGAAAGCGATGGTCAGACACTGCTACTGTAGCAAAATTATCTTGAGCAAAACATGGGGAAGCTAAGGGGATTTCAAAGAGTTAGCCCCTTCACACAGTGAAGCCAGTGCTTTCAATTATTGTGGAAAATCCCGTATTTCCGGGAATGTGAAGGTCTAGAGTGTACTGAAGTAAAATGGGCATTTAATAGATTAGGATCCATATCATAGGTTAGGCTGTTTGCGCCCAGAACACCAGGACTTCTTCAGTTACTCTACAACTTTTTTATGGGTAAATTAGGGTTAATTTTAAATCTCAATTCGCTGCCGGAACGTTGCGTTCACCGACCGGGCCCTATACAATCTCCCCCTGTCTTGAATTCTTAAACGTAAATCCTGGTGATAGAAAAATTCCCGGTCATCTATTAATACTCGCAAGAGCAACTACCCCAACTAACGAGCAGAGCTCCGATCCTCCTAAGCTAGTGCTATCAAAGAAATGGCAAATTATACAGCCTAATATCCATGGATTCCCATGCTTAACCAGATTCTCCCTTAAGATCCCCCGTGGTGATAGTCCAATTAAAGTGTAGTCAGAGCGAGGGGGCAGGCCCCAAAGCATGAAGGCATATTGAAAGAGTATTGTCCAAAAATATTTACATTAGGTCGAAACCCAACTAACTTGACTTAAATTCGAATAAAAAAAGTGCGGAATGGATTCAAATAGAAACAAAAACCAAATTTGTAGAATATAGAACACAACCAATACAGAAGCTGTCTGGTATAACGGGGAAATTACCATAGATTGCATAGAAACGACACTCAAAGCTCAAGGCATGTCTTACATAATAAGGACGATAGCTGCAGAGGGAGTATTTAGGATGCAAACTTTGATCTACTTTTCATCTCCAATCTCACCGAAAACACTGTGACTTCATCTGCATACATACTGAAAAGATGACGTAAGATACCGGTTTATTTTGGCACTGTCTCCTGTATTCACTCCCCTCCAACCTACGAATTCAAATCACTTGCCGCATTAAGATTCGACTAAATCCAAATATCTATTGAAGACAGATATCAAAGCACAGCGCAAAAAAGAGCAATTTCTCACCTTCCCAAAAAGCATGTCCTTCAGGCTATGAATGAAAAACTCCTATGACGTCAAGTATTAAGTGCTTCGTTGATGGAATGCTCAAATTCTGGCTCCATTCATTTTGCATACATTTCCTCCTCATCCGACGAAATAGCTCACTTTTTTCCATCTTATGTAAACATCTTGTAAGGAAGGATTCAACGTCGTCATCGTGATGTCATTTGCTTCTGATGCTGATAGTTTGCCGGCACTGGAGCGCAAAACGGTGCCAGCAACAACAACAACAGCAGCAGTAGCAGCAGCAAAAAGATGCGCGTCATCGCATTGTTCCTTTCATGCGAACGATATGTGGATGCTCCACTTTTGTTTCCTTTTCATCCTTACCCGGTTCCATGTCGTCCTTTTATTACGACAGCTTTTTTTCCGTTTTCCCTTCTATTTATACACTTTTGTCGGACTTCCCCTGCTGTTTGCAGAATACCCAGCTCTGTCCGTCGATAACAGTTTTGTGGCCATTGTTGGAGTCCTGATTAACTTCCGATTGCTAAGTGAACTATGAGGATGCGGTTGATCAGTTTGTCGTCATCCGATTCTGCGACTCCTCTGAATGAGTGGACTCAATGGATTTGTTAACGAAGCCTTTTCAGAGCCCATTGAGTCGGAGACAGACAATGTATCGATTTTCGGGAGGAAGTGTCATTTGAGTGTGATGCAATTCGATACGGCACTCACCAAATACTGCCCAATTGTGGCAATGCTATTAAGTGGCGTCCATAAATCAGTCGAGTCCAATTCACCGGAATCGCCCATTTTCTTACCCTTTACCGTTAGAAAACAAAAGACTTTTCGGCACAAGTTCGGCAGCAGTTAAACAAGACAAATTGCCAGCCCGCTGTCCATTTATTTCGACACCTCCGTCGCATTTTCATTCAAAACGCGTGCGCACTCGACTTGAAACGTGCCCCGGCCGAGGAAACGTTCACAGAATGAAAACAAAAGACGCAGCCATCGAGACGCTCGCGCTGCAAGCAGAAAGGAAAATATCAAATTTCCCGCCCTTTACCTGTCGTCGAACGTCAAACGTGTCACGGAACAGGCGTGCGGCACAAATCTGACGGCAGATTGACCGCCATTGTGACATAAACGCCAATGTCGACGACCAGAGACCAGACCTGCAGCGGCGTTTGGCAAATTTTCGACACACAAACTGCAAGACGAGCGTCGACATTGAATTGAATTGAATGACACACTGCACCCGGCGGTGCATTGTGATTGATGCCGGGCGCAATGCACATCTTAATTGAATTGACTTGACGTGCAGTCAGGTGTTGCCTCATGCCCGTGAAATGTTGTGACGGAATTTGGGGGACGTGGACGTGGAGGGCGGTATACCCTGCGAATAGCGAATAGCAGCGAATTGAGAATTTTATCGCGTGTGCTGCAAAAAGTGGAGCTGGCTGCTGATACCCAGGCAATTGTCTAAGAACGGGGCGGGGGTGTAAAGGAGCTCTGTGCCGTCGAGATACTGTTCGAATATCCGCCGCCGACATTTTCTAACCGTTTTTGTCTGCTGCTCGTGCTGCTGCCTCCGCCGCTGCTATCAATTTGCACTAATCAGCGACAAATTGAAACTCAGCAGTCGGATTTGAACTGGACACGATCGATTTATCTGCCTCAGCGTTTTTAGGGGCTTACAACTCGATTAAGTCTATTACACTTATCGCGGACAGAGTTTGGGGTTAGCACCCAACGACTATCAACCGAGGTAATTAAATTTCGCAGTAATTTGACTTTTATTGATTGTAATTAGTCAATTTTTTCTTGGTTTAGGATTGAGTGCTGTTGCATTCGTTGTTTTGTCAGGAAAGGGATTTTCGAGATATCTGTTATAGTTTGTTGCTTTCTGGGACACAGAAATTGAAGCTAGGAAGTTTTGACTTTTTCCCTACATACCGGGAAATTTATGGTATAGAATTTTGTTCATGTGAAGGATATGATAAAGCCAACAGAATATTTATAAAATAATGATGATGGAAACAAAAGGCTATTATATACCATCGTAAATAAATGTCGAGAATGCTACGAACAAGTAAGGAATCGCAAACTGTCAAAAAGGGGAAGCTAAAAGGATAAGGCGCCTTCCCTCCTGAAAACGTCAAGAGAACTAGCATTAGAGACAGATTTGAATTGTTACAAATTACTAATAGAGTAGTATTGAATTCTGTTGAGATTCTCGATGGACATAACTGTCTTTCAGAAGCCCAATAGGACTGCTTAGATAAACTTTCACATCATCAGCATACATGTGAACCTTTACATCCTCGATTACTGTTGGCAGATTATTAATAAAGGTTCTAAACAATAGTGGTCCGAGAATCGATCCTTGTGGAAGCCCACAGGGTATTGAACGGGGGCTAGACAGACCACCTTCGACCTTTACATGCTATCATCTCTCTGCCACAAAATTTCCAACCAGATTAGTAGCAGAAGAGGAAAAATAAAAAAATTACAAAAATTCTGCTTTGTTTTGAAAGGGGTCCCCATGCTTCTTTAGGAGAGTTTGCACGACATATTCGCAAAGCTATGTATGTCGATGGCAAGTGACAATTTAAATTCCAACAACACTTTTGAGTATTTTTCGAACCAATAATAAAGGTAACAAAAAGCCTTCAATACTAAGGAACATAAAGGATAAGGTCTTGTTATTGTCGGAGGACCACGTTGTCGCTCAAACGCAGCATAAATCGCCTATGAGAAATCCAGTCGTGAGGACTTCTGATAATGATAAGCCCGCTTTAGTCCATTCAATTGAATGGACCTCCTTCTCTTCATGAAAATGACTATCTCTGTCTAGGCTCATTGCCTATTTATCTGGTCGATACGACGATGGTGCAGCCGCATCAGTTGTGCTGTTTTTAGTCGGGAGCAAAAGACTCTTATGCACGCATTGTGTGTCCTGAGTGGGAGCTCACATCAGATGCGAAATGCGTACTTCAGGGCTTCCGCTGATATGTCATCCGGTTCTGGAGCATTTCTGTTGCGGAGAGAAGCAACAGCGGCTCCTAACTCCCCTTCAGTGAAGAGCGGCATCGTAATCGCGTTCGCGTGCGACCTACTCGACCAGTTGAAAATTGCAATATCCGATTAATTTGTATGCCGACCTGCAACTCGCTACATCCAACAGGACCTTGTCGCTTATCCTGTTCCACCATTACGGCTAAGCTACGTCAACATTATGATTCTATAAATTAAGAATTTTTATTCAGATTTTTTAGTCATATCAGCTCAACTATAGTTAATCTCTTGGACACAGTGATATCGCACGAAACTGCTAGGTAGCCACAGAGGTCGACAAAATCCTTATCAGTACTTACCTAGCAAATAGACTCAAGTATGATCGAGGACACTCCATGCTTCAGTCTGGGGGACACTTTTAGCAAGTCATCTATTCATGAATTGAATTTGTAAACAATAATAACTTTAAGTAACTAAATCACGTGCATCAACAAGTGGTCTGGTCCCCAATTAGCGATAACTATCATAAACTGGGTGCATCAAAACTAACTGGGATGTTTTGGAAAATTGTTCCAAATATTAAAAAGTGACTGGATGAAGGCAAATTTACGAACTAACAACCAGATATTCAACACTTTCCCCACTATCAGCATGAGAATAGTTTCGATATTCTCGATTTAACTGATACCGATCTCCATAGCTGATCTGCCATACCATTTTCCAAAGCAAAGAATTTTCATGTTAGTAAACAAATGCAGAGTTCAAAATCCGTTTCTGAGAAAAAGTTATTCATCTCCAGCCTGATTAAGAGGTGGTCCCAATAAATATTGATCTGAAGCTCCACATAATCGTGTGACCCCTGGTGGATTATGAAATCTCTCTTATCTGGAGGAGGTTTCAAGGTTGCGGCGACAACTGGTCAAATGGATGAGTGCTGTAATGTAACCGCAGCTATAGTAATCCTACGATGAGGTCAAAAATCGAGGGAATACCAAACATGTTGAAGCAGTCGCCCGTATGAGTGCTTCGATAAGGGAGTCATTTGCTTGGAGGTTATCAGGATTGATAAATAGGTATTCAAATTCAATTACTACGAGTGGTCTTTTTATATTGCAACATTTTCACTGATTACTGATTGCAGTCTAATTACTTGTGGTCATACAAATTCGATCCAATTGTTCAACTGCTTCGTAGATTCCGACCAAATACCCACTTAATGTGTGGCCATCATTTTTGGACTCTGTTCGCTGAGTCGTATTGCGGATTAGTTGTGGTCCCATTCTTTTTACATAATCCGCGTTTTTTATTGCCTTACAAAAATAACATTCCGCCTAATTTGAGATGAATATCGGCCACCTTCTAAAATGTCGTTTATCAAGTTTTTCACTGAATGAATCGAATTCGAATCAGGTGGCCAGGGTTCATTTCAGATGTTCTCATTTTATGATTTAAGTGGCTTTACACGGTGGTGATAAAAGGGATTTGTTATATTGTTTAACGGTTAATTTTGTCGTATTAATTAATTAATTCACTGAGCAAGCTAATCTGCTTGCTTACATGAATTTATTATGTTTGAGGAAAAGAAAACCGTACACCTCACGTGACGCGGTTTTTGTTTCATGAAATGCGAAGTTGCTTTTGCACCGTAAGGGGGTATTAGTATCTTTTCTAAGAATAGATAAAACTTGAGTATATCGTGTGGACGTATACGCTGAAGTTAATTATATATGAAAATTTTAAGATATTTTAGATTTGTAAAAGATACTTGACGTTAGTGGTTTTTTGTCTTTTGCGAAGGTGTTTAGATATCAATGGGTGAACGATTTCTTAAGAAATCGAATAATTTCCCTTTTCTCAATTTCCACCAAACAAAATCTGATTTTATATATACCTAGTAGTTTGGAGAATTCCTGAAACAACGATGATTCAAATCCGGTCCGAAGGACCAAACTTTGCTTCAGAGTTTAAAAGAGAGGATCTTCAACAAAATGGCAAAAACTAACAATTAAAAAACTTGTGACAAGAATTTTGTGTTCTTAAAAGTCTATAAAATTATGAATAAAATTTTATAAATTTTTAAGTAAGAGATACAAAATAAAAAGTCATTAAAAGGAAAAAATATGTAGTTTACTTCTTATTGTAGACTATCCCTACCAGGAAACCAATCATTTTATTGCCTCAGAGTTTCTAAAGTATCGGTTTCGATCGCTCTAATATATTTAGAAATATTTTTATGGGCTAACTTGGAGCTGACCGAATAAATCATAATTATTTTGGGTATAGCATCATCAAGCATCTATACTAACCAGCTATGACAGTTATGATCCTAGGTCTTGGGTCTTGGAGTGCCCGAATCTCACCTTTGATCAAGGACCTTCTCCTAAAATCATTTCTTCCTCCTCAAATTTACATTTGAAAATTTATCGCTTTTCAAAGAGAATGAAGTCACTTAAATGCGCCTAAGTTCTTTCAAGGACATAGCAGGATCGAAATTGTTCGAAAGAAAATATATTATCCTTTCTAATGATATCCAACCTATTACGATTCACTCGCAAATTCTTGAGCTATAGTACATTAAAGTTGAACTTTTGAAAAACAAAAAAAAACATAAAAATTCTATATATATATATATATATATATATTGTTAAAGAAAGAGGGGTATGTCATGGATGTTCTAAAACTTTTCCACGGAAATTTTCGTTTTATCCTTAATAGCTGGATATAATACGCTATTGAACGCCGGATTCTTATTGCAGTTTCCTGAAGGATTCTTAGATATTGAGGATATGTAAGAAACTGCATAAGAATTTTTCTTTGATTACCTCAGTATGTGCAAGCAAGTGAAATTTATTACAACCAAATCATTCCATCAACAAACCCACCCCTGTTCTAGCGCAATATTAAGACAAAACCTTTTAAGACATACAAAAATTTGGTGAGATAAAATCTTCTGGCTGCTCGGCACAATAATAGAACGACTCCGATCACCAACGCACTTCTTTAAGTCGCCAAATTTTAATAATAGAAATTCATTTACCCATCCCAATTACAGAAATTATTTGAATCATCACTCGTTTCAATTCATATACAAATTACCGCCCCTTCAGTTGAACAGCGGAAGTCTATCGTCCCGCCCGATTCAGGTTTGAATCGATTCAGTCTCACGTAAATGAACCATCCATCAAAGTGTTTGAATTGCTCGTCAATTTGCATTAAGTAGCTGCTATTAAAGAAGAAGTTCCCACCAAAAATCTTAAAGCTATAATAAAAAAAAAATCACGAACCATTCTGACAAAGTGGTTGGCTTCTGGTGCGTCCCCCAAAAATCTCGAAGTTCAAGGTGTCAAAGACGGGAGAACGTGTGGAGTGCTTCTAGAGAGCCCCTCGTACTTGGTGGTACACATATCTCACCTTTCAGATTTTCATTTTAATTCCCCTCTTCACCTTATAATAGCTATTTGTCATGCAAATTTAATCGTGTGATGAGTTCCTTATCATATTGCACCTAGTGTGTGAGTTACCAGACCCCGCAGACATGGTACAGATGCACTTTTAGAGATCTCATACCCAACATTTTGTCCACAACGAACGATTACCTGCGCTTGCAGTCCTTCTTCTGTCATCGATGCTAATAGTCTCATTTGCATCGATTAATTATTTTGGCCAAAGATCACAACCTTTGCCGATTGGAATGTGGATGATTGATGATCCGTGAGTTCACCCAGACCTGACTCGCAGGTGTAAATGAAATTTGCATATAAATAACAGTTGGCGTCAAATGTTAAATAAAACGTAAAAACTCTTGAAAGAAGTTAGCAAAAATTGTAAAATGATACTTGAGATATTGTTGTCAACATTTCAACGTTCTGAGGAATAAACAGAGATTGGATCAGGTTAGACTTTATGGGGGGAAATTAGAAACAAGCCGGGATTCGTCATATACCGGAATACACCTTTCGTCATTTTTTCTATGGTTTCATTTACGTTCTATTGAGAATTGACTACTTTAGAATGAGAAAGAGTTTCATAATGAATTGAACTCTCTACTTTATAATTTAGAATTTTCGTTCTTTCACCATTAGCTCAGCCAGCAGTGTATTATTAAAATAGATTCTGGTCTCAGAAACCACTTATTTTCATTATGTGACTTCTATGACCTGTATATATCGGTCTGGTTAATTTTTTTCACGATATTTCCCTAAGTTTATGGTATAACCCTATGAGCACACCTTAAGCAGTGGGAAATTGTAGGAAAGAAGAATTTGAGGACTTGACTTGCAACCTAATCTCTATTAATATACAATCTTTAGTGTGAAACTTTACTCTGTAACATGTCGTTAACAGAACCATTGAAACCCAAATAACTCATAATAAATCTGCATAAATACAGAGCTACCAATTAGGCGAGAATGTCACATGAAATTTTGATTAGTCTATCTTAGATCACGTAAGGATTGCACACGTCGAATGGTCGAATCTGAAAAAGGCGTAAGGAAATGTTATAAGATTATCACCTCAGTTTATACACGTTATTCTTTATATACTACGAACTGAAAGCATTTAAGTCAGTCTGGAATGAGTTCACATCATTTTAACCTATTTTAAGAGAATTTTTATAATGTCAGAGGAGTCAGTTATCAGCAAAATAAAGAGGAAAGGAGCCATAAGGCTTCCCTGCGGCATGTGTTTTAAGCCATAACCATGGAAAAGAACTATTCTGTAAAATAAATAAGACTAGATTCATTTTGTGATTTATAATGAAACCCTTGCCCAGAAGCTATCGCCAATAAGTTTGTTTTGTTGGACCCTCCACTCTTGTAAAATATTTAAATAGAATATTGGGATAGTAAAGGAATTTTTCCAAAATCCTTATAAAAGCTAGGGAAACACTATCAGTACTTGAGATATAACTGAAAGTTTTTCTTTGTGGTTTAAAAGTTAGAAATGTTAGTAGTCCTGAAGTTAGTCAGTTACAGGACAGGTTCCAACAAAAGAATAATCATACGAAAAATTGGTGGAATTCAACGTGACAGAGAACTTGATTTTCAAATAAAAATAAATGAAAATTCTTTGCTTCTGTTGAGACTTCTGATATAGTCTTTCTTCTGTGATATGAGAATTCAGTAAAAATTTCCCTAGCAAAATAACAACAGTAGATACAGGGTGTCTGGTAGTAAAGCAACCATATTTCACCAGACGATAAGGTATGTCAAGGCAAGGATCTAGAAGGAATACTGGAATAATCAACCAGGATCAAGACAGGAGAAGGAATTTATTACATATTCCACAACAGAGGATGAATCTATTACTTTCATCCAACAAAATCCAGCTGAAGATCACCACTGACTTCTTCACCGGGCATCTGTCCACTAAATTTCCATTTGAAAAAAATCAATCTTGTTAAGGACGATCAATACCGATTCTGCAGGGAAGAGGTTGAGACAACGGAACATGCGAAGACTTATATTGATTAAAGCAAAGTCACGGAGGTCACGGAAGTTATGCAGCTGTCACGGAATAAGATCGTGGACTATATTAGTTGACTCAATCGTCAACGGATGGCAGAAAATCAAATAGTTAGGAACTATCACAAAAAATCCCTTCATGTCGAAGTACATAGCACAAGGGCCTACCGACCGGACAACTTCAAATATAAAAAATAAAAATATAAAAAATTCAAGCAGAATCCTTGGATACTTTCTTGATTTGGACCTTGTGGACAGAAGACTAGCAGATATGATAGAAACGCTAGCAAAGCTTGATAGCTCTGCTCGCAACATGGGGCTCAAAATCAACAAACAAAAGACAAAGTACCTGACGACCTAACCTGGGCATGAATGTGAGCAATACATCGATTCATCCAAATCTCTCGGAACATATTTCAACTCTACCGAGGATTTATCTTAGCAAATTCTAATCCACATTGGCCGTCCAGAAAGAGCACTTATTGAGTTCGAGAGAGAAATATAGGAAAAGTGTGAATTATAAATTTGATAAAGTTTAGTAGATTTGGTAACGTATCCAGAATGACCAGTTACAGAATACTTAGGGACTCCAAAAATTAGGAGAGCCTGCCTGCGGTGGTTTAGCGACCTGAAAGTAGACCTTCTCAAGTTGCATAGCTTTAACTAGTAAAGATTTACTTAAAATCAAAAAATCTGTTGAGGTTCAGGCGTAGAGGCGGACTAAGACCTTACCAGGGTCGCTATAATCAGATGATAAAAATGAAGAACGTTCGCACTAACTTAAATCAAATGCGGAAAAATGATATCTTGAGCTTTACCCCAGATATGAACGGTAGAAACCTGAAATCTTTTTACGGGGCATGTCTCCGTCCTTCACACCACAGAGTACCTTCTTTCTCACGATCGACAGCAACAAAGAGTTGCTATTGAAAACTTCTAAACTAGTCGTTAGTGCCAGCGATAAGGTGGTATTTTTCAAAAACAAAAACCTCCAACAAAAGAAAATGTAAATTACCAGAATAAATTTGTAAAACCGAATGTTTCTCGTCCATTTCGCAAAAACCACGAGACTTTCATTATTTTCTGGCCAAGACGCGATTAGCATATTTCCATGAGACAAGGCGAGTAGTCTTGCGCAACTCCAAAAATTCTAATTTTTGCACATTCTAATTTCCGGGTGTATTGGCTCCGGCCATTTCAAAACGTACAGTCTTGCATAATTTTATTATATGTGATCGGTAGTTGTAATGTCAGAAGTCCATTTACCACCGCCACCTGTACGCTGCCCGCTGCCCGAATCAATTTCGAAAATGGGCCCATTAAAACGCCACAGACACAGAACCCCACAAAGCCCGGCACCTATTTCATAATAGAAAAAATTATATTTATTTTAGTCAGAAGATGTTTAAATAATTTTATTGCCGGCATTTGCATATTTATTTGTTGGCTAGTAGAAAAACACAGCAATAAAAACAAACGGTCCACAGGTCGGAGTCGATGGTTAGGAAGGAAAAATTTTCAAAAAAAAAAAACAAAAAACGGAAAAAATCTACTCACATCGTATTTATTTGGCCTCATTGTACCCATTTATTTTGCATATATTTTCACATTCGGTTACGCTGCTCGGTAGGCGTAAAACGATAACAACAGCCGCTGCGACAGTATCCGTGAAAATGTCTGAAAATCTTTTATCCAAACTTTTTGAAGATGGTGGCTGCTGCAGTGAAGATGTGGACCACGGCGACGTTGCGGACGGTGGTGGTGACGATGCTGACGGGGCCAATAACAAGGTGAAAAGTTGTCCAACTGCAGGTGTTTCTGAGAAAAGTTGTATTTTACCAATTGATACGGCTATAGTAATCCACTTTGTATGGTTTGAAAAATAAACGTACTTTTGATGCATAAGAGAACACAAAATACAACAGAAAAAAAAACGAAAACACAAAATAAACTTTTTGCAACTCTAAATCGTGAAAAACGTGATCAAAAATTCACTCAAACACTTTTAGATAGCATCAAAACGAAAGATAAATGCAAACAAAATAAGATACCAAAAAAACACACAAAAACTTTTTCGAAAAATCTTTTTTTTAGTGTAAAAAAACACAAGAAAAATACTGAAGAGAAATGCAAGAAAAGTCCAAAAAAGAACGTTTTATTTTTCGAAAAACGCAGGGAAATTAAGTCACATTTTCGCGAGTTATTTAAAAAAAGAAAAACGAATTTGTTTTTTTTTTATAGAAAATTCAAATATTTAAGCCTCACAAACACCTGCAGAAAAGTGTGCAGTTCAACAAACTTTCACTGGTCAACACACGTTTACCGTTTTTTCTAAGTTGTAGCGACTTTTTTTCCGATATTCAAGTACTTTTTTGAAATCCGAAGAGCACACCATTAGCACTTTTTCCAAAAATAAAGAATAAAACGAAACAGAAAACTCACATCACATTTTCTTTTAAAAATGAAAACCCGGAAATTTTTCAAAACTTCGTAACCCTTTTCAGTTAGTTTCTAAAAAAAAGAAATTTTTTCGAAAATTTTACCAAACAGAAAAAAACTGGACGAAATTTTTGCGCAGTTCAAAAGAAAAATGCCTCGAAAATGGTCAAAACAAAAGGGGGAAAATTTAAAAACCCGACCCCGGTTCTATAGTCCAGCATAAAAAATCAGAGCAACCTTTTTCTGTTTTTGTCAATTTTCGAGAGTTCCCCAGAAAAAAAAAGGCCAGAAAAGTGAATTTTTCCAGTAGATCTGTTCCGAACGCCGAACGTATTCGGAAGCGATGTGAACTCTACTGAATGTGGCACGAAACTGAGGAAAAAAGTTGAGCCGTGCTCGTCTCGTATCATGTCACACAGTGCCCGGCAGCATGCCGCATGCTGGAGCTGGCCTGGTGCGTATGGGCTTTACGGACGAAGGTAGTTACGGACTAGAGGAGTAGACGAGCCGCGCTAACTCGATGCAAAACGCTGGAATAAGTGTGGCGGCTGTGCGGCCTGTTACAGCCGAGTCTCGGTTGCCTTATCTATCGTGAATCACGTGCGTGCGAGACTTCACCGTCGGGCGGGAAACTCTACTCCGGTCTGGTCTGGCCTGGACTTGGTCAAGATATTGCACACCAACGTTGCAGTCTTGCAATATCCGCTCAAGACTCCAGGCCTACCTAGTGGAGGTTGACTACTATGTGCCCGGAGTGGCCAGAGGACCCCACACACTAACGACAATCACTTTACAGCCGGCAAATGTTGCCGAAAACTTACGCAAAACCGGCACAAATGAACTTTCTAGAGCAGCCGGAAGCACACTGCACGCGCCGGACTTAACTTCCAGTCCGGTCCACTTTCGACTGACCGAGGAAGGATCAACCACTGCAGAGGACGAAACTATCCTTTCCTAGACTTCTGGCGTGAGAGTTGCCGGCTTGTGTCGTGCGATATTCCAGTGACTTGCGCCTTTCAAGTGGCGAACTCGAGCCGAACAAAATACAACCAACTGCAACTTTGTCATGCACAGCCGAGCACCTCTCGTGTGGCTGACTTTGTTCGAATTGCACTCAAATTGAGTGGGACCCTCGAAGGCTCATACATGTCCAAGGCTTCCTTGACTACACTTTGAGTGGAAATCGTGTGTGAAGTGTGTTTGAAAACGAACAGAAAAGCACAGTTCACAATATAAACAGTTTAATGTTTTCCCGGTGAAAAAGTGTTTACCCAATTCAAATTTAAACGATTTTATTTTTACTAGCCTTAGTTTTTTCTTTTGACTTGGAGATATTTCTGTTTGCAATTCTTGGAAAAATTGTTCAAGAAAATCAAAAACAGAAATAGTAAAAGTTCATGTAGCTCGAAAACGATTGTCGAACGTTCGACCATCGTTTTCCAGCCCCGAGGAAGGCAGAATCCAATTTACAGATAGTCTGCCACACTCCAATCTCGGGGTGGGCTTCTTGGTTTAGT
>QYTT01079193.1:3818-28392 GCA_006980735.1 Dasypogon diadema | reverse complement strand
ATATGATAATAATTGAAAGAAAGGGAGTATTGTATGCAAATATTAAATTATGGGCTTTTCATAACTCGCATAATTGCACAAAAATGCGCACATATCCTGTTTACGTAAGTATTTGCATCACTCATATGTTTTCAAAGGTTCTTGCGCGTGCCAAATATTGCAAGCATTTTGTGTACCATGCATTAACTTCAATTAATTAATTACAATTATAACAATGTAATGGCATCGCATTCACACATTCGACTCAGTGATTAAGGAAGTATAAATAAAATCTACACAGTCAACTTTACAGCATAAAATTGACACGATTCAGAAAATTTTTAAATTATGATACATGGCCATGGGCTTACTACGCTTACTGCCGTTATTAACTCAAGCTGTCAATTTTTACACTATAAGTGAGCCAAAAATTCTACGGATTACTTAGTGAGCAAATTGGCTTCACTTTCGTATGGTTGTTTCCGCTCCTACATATTTTTTGCTTCTTGTTTCTTTCATGAGTGCGCTATCATCGAAAGATAACATCGATGTTGACGATGTTGGAGTGCGTCCGATATCGATGCAAAAATATCGAACATCGAAAAGGAAACATCGATGACATCACCCAGCACTAGGTCAGTTGCACCTGTGGTCAAGAGCTTGCTGAAATTGCATTTTCTTACTTATGCTCATTTTTTCAACAATATGAGCGCAGTTTACTGTTATAACTTATTTAGCGGAATATATTTTTATATTGAGTTAAATTAATGCTGCAGTTATTTATTTATATCTCTAATCTTGTTGAACTAATTTTCAATTCATCTAATCTTTCTTTTTTCTCAGAATACACTATTCCAAAGGAAGTAGATATTGTGCACATAAATCGAAAGAAATTATTATTGTTATTTCCGAAAAGAATATAAGGCTTTTTACAGAACTAAGATCTAAGTGGCTTCCTTCCTTGTTTTTGTTTTTTTTCATTAGGCATTAAAATATGATTTCTTCGAGTTCAAAAGCAAAGTGCAAAAGATTTCTGGTTAAATGCAAAATTGCGGAGATTTCTGACCTTCCGAGGCAGATGTGGTGCATTAAATTTTTTTCGAAAATCGTGATAGATTCCCCAGAATTGCGGCAAAGTGGCAACGCTGTTAGTGAATCAGAGCAAAAGAGCTTTGTACTTGTTGAATACCCTGGACTCCAACAACGTCTACAATATATATATATGTACTCTTCACGTTAAAGCTTTCTTTCCCAGCATCATTGGGATTGTTAAAGGATTCTTTCTGAACATTGGGTACTCTTTCATCTCTCACATTTTCTTACTGTGGACTGTGGTATCAAAAATTGCTGATGTGCTCTTCTCTTATACCTAGTAATACCGACTGAGAGTCTCCTTGGATATTTGAAGAATTTCTGAATTATGTAGATGTTTAGAAAAAGATAGCACTTTATATAACCAACAAGTAGTATTCACTTGACATTCGCCGCGGAAAATTGTGTGTAAGGAGTTGTTTTCCTTCGCAAATTATTATCGCCCTATGTCACCCATTTGTGGGTAGAAGTTAAAAACTAGTTTTAGTTTCCTCCCTATGGATCTTACTCACATTTGTGTTCAACTGATTAATTAACTAAAAGCTGTTATACTAAATTAAGAGTTATGCCGTGATTAATTTGTATAAGCTGACAGTGGTCTACGCAGGACTCGGGTGCACTCTACACCAAAAAACTTATTGCCGTTTATGGTATGTAAGCACTTTATAGATATTTAATTAAATCAAATCATTCAAGTTATTTCGAATATTTTAAATTACTTTGTGTAGCGTTTCTTGCGTAAGATGTTTGTTACTATGGTAAGGCGATTTATTTATTTTATACCCTTTAGAACACAGAAAAGCATTGTAAACATGCCAAAAAACTTGCCTGCTCAAGTCAACATTCTGTATATTTGTGGTCTGCTTATTATATCCCAAAGAAAGCTGTCGTCGAAAATGCTTTAGTAATCGGACTAATCTGATAAAGTATGCATAGCATGACGTACCTCTGTTTTAGGTATGATTTTCACTGAATTTGTAGCTGTTATTTAAGGCATAGACAAAAAAGATAGATGCAACATATTTCGCTAAATCCAATTTAACGTATAATCCAAGAATATGTAAATAAATTATTATTGAAAAACGGCTTTATTCCAAAAACTTTGCGAAATATGTAGATAATATCTTAAAAAGCAGGTGTAAAACTTTTATGATTTTGGTGAAAAATAATATCAAATTAAAAAAGATTAGTCAAATTTGTTATTACCGTTCCGATACATTCCGTTATTGCTGAAGGCAGTTATATACCACTGACTTCTAATAAATGAATTGAATAATTTGCTATTTCATTCGGGCATAATTTTCTTAGACAGGGAATTATTATCTAAAACTAGAAAGGGTTCCACCATTTTGGTAAATCTGCCCATGGTGGGGCCTCCTCAACGATTTGCTTGGAAATTTATATATTGGTATCTTTTAGCAGCCAAGCAGTATAAAAATATTTTTGTTTGCCGCAAATGTCATTTAGAGGTCAAAACGGTGAGTCAAATTTCATTAAAAAATCAATTTTTTCATAATATTTAGAGTGTTTGATATAATATAAATATGTAGACTAATCTGTCCTTTTATACAGATAAAAGGGAGATTCTTCTGGTTTTTCAGTTAAATTCAAGTATTTGCATATCGCTAAATAACAGATGTTCCAAATTTGGCCTCAAGCCATGTAACGAAATCCTCCGTAAGACACATAATTCCTTCTTGGCGATGTCCTTAAATAAGGACGCAAAACACAGTCACATGTGCCTAAAGCAAAATGAATGGAAAAAAGCTTTAGAGCAAATTAACGAGAAACAATTTGTCTGTCATCTCCCGTTAAAGGCAAATTAATAAGGAATAATTTTTGATACTCTGATCTGATATGTATACAGAATTTAATTATACTTGTGCGTTGTATTTTTGTTTAAAATTTTTTTATATAAATGACATGTGTATATACAAAGATGTTATTAATTTACTGAAGTGTTTTATGGACCCATATAACGATCATCCATATCAAATTGCTTTAAAGCTTACTTCCATGCACTTTCATTAAAGCATATTTGAAAGTCCTTCCATTATTTAAGGATATCGCCAAAAAGTAATTATGTGACTCTATGGGAGACTTCGTTATATGGCCTGCAGGCCAAATTTGGAACATTTGTTATATACCATTTTGAAAATATCTGTATTTAACGGAAAAATCTGAAAAATATCTATTTTATTCCTGTAAAAGAACATATCCCTAAATTAATATAGGAATGGGCGTCCCTTAGAGAACCTTACGACACATTTTAATACCAAATTATACTCTATTACAGAGATTTTATAAAAAAATCGATTTTTTCAAAGAAGTTTGACTCATCATTTTGACCTTAAGGGGGGAACTCTAAGTAGAAAAAAATTTCGTTGGAAAATTTTTTTTGTCTTAATCGATAGTTCTAATTAAGGAGAATATGTCTGTAAAATATTAAACCGATATTCGAAGTATTTTTAAAGATACAGATAACATGCGAGCGCGCATCGTAGGTATAACTACGCGCGCGGGGCGACTGGGGCTCAAGTCGAGCGCAGGTATAAGTCGACTGGAATTCGAACCCCAAATGAAACCTATTATATTCCTTGGTCGGTTACAATGGGTAAAGATGTTTTGACATAAAAATTATTAGTAGATTAGTAGATGGCGCTGTGTACACATCTCAATATTAAATCTGCAAAAATCTTTAAACTCGTTTTTCTCGAAACAACTTTTTTGTATTTTGCGGGAACGGTAAAAAAGTTTCTAATTAACCAATCGACTTCTAGTTCCCGCTATTTTGTTCGTAACTAAAAATTGTTCTATATGAACTAGAAAAGTTTTGAAAAAATTAATAATAAACAATTGCTTTTGCATGAACAATGCTAAAATTGCACATCAAATTTTGAAGTTTTTTCCGATATTCTTAATATGACAAAATTCATACTTTTTTCATAATTTTGTTAGTTCAAAGAGGACAAAAATACATAAAAAAATAACTTTTCGTCATAGTTTGTTTCAGATCAAAAATTAAAGACGGCAGCGTTCCCGCATACTAGACGCTACTGTGCGGAGCGTTGGCATTCGACGATGGGCCCACGTGTTCATAATTAGACTTTTTTAATAAAAAACATATTTTTGTACAGTAAAACATTACTCAATAAACTGTAGAAATTTCAAAAAATTTGCACCGTTCAATACTTCAGAAAAAATTCCCGAAAAATGCTATTTTTTTGATGTTCTAATTAGAGTTCCCCCCTTAAATGACATTTCAGCCAAATAAAAATATTTTTCCAAAAGAAAATTCCAAAACTTGTCAAGTAAATCTTCTTAATAATATATTTTTTGCGTTAAAGCATTTCAACTACAAGGATATTAGACGAATTTGTCGTTATGATTCCCGCTTAACATTCCGTAATTTCTGATTCCATTAATACTTAAGTGACATAAATTCTACATATTTTCAGGTGTAATTGCATACATATTCAATAAGACCGCTACCAATACGACAAAAAAATTTAAGGTTTATCACGGTTCATATTTTTTCTTATTTCCTGATTTTTAGATCACTAAATATGGATGTGGGTAGAAGTTTTAAAATGCGTGAATGAAACTTGAGTTGGGTTTCAAAATGCAATACGGTGATTCTAGCGTACAGTGGGCTTTCTTTATGCGGTAGATATGTTACAGGTAGTCGAGGGGGCAAACGCGTTAAAAATTATGTAAAATTAAAATGACTTAGGTGTATATACAACTAGAAGCCCCGAATTTGTATGAAATATCCACCACATAACTCCAAAAGCGCATATAAAAGATCCGCAAAAATATGCAAAAATTGGCCGGAAATTTCTTCTATGTAGATTTTGGGGTTGCTGATGATTTTATTTTTAGTGAAACTTAGGGATTAAGCGCAATTGCTTTATTAGAACACCATTGAGTACATACTGCCGGCTCCGTGCTTTTCTTAAAGGGGCATATTCCTTTTTTGAACAAAAACACAACCTTATTCAATGACTATTTTAAACAAAAGCAATAAAGTTGCGAGAGTAAGGGTTTCTATTATATGAAAGTGTATAGGTTCTAGTGTACGGTCAAGTACTTATTTTCTACCTCCCTCCCCTCCGATGCAGTTCCGCTCCCGGAACCCTGAATCTCATGTAGTACTTTGCGGTACCAGGCAAATTTCAGTTCAAGCTTATCTGGCATAGAAAAATAAAAAACCATATTATAATATATTGACTAATTATAGCCTCATTAAAATTCGCTTTTGTAGCAAAATAGTAGCATGATAAAGTTAAGGTATTCATTCCGGAATTTAAATTTTGTTTTATTTGTTTAACAAAATTATAAAAAATAACATTAAACATAAGAAATTAATAGGCAAGTGCCTATTATAAAAGCTCTTTGTATTTTATATTATTTAAACGCAAAAAAAATTTGTTTGCTACAAATAAATTTGTTAAAGTTTCTTCTTTTCTGGTTTGGTTTAATAGGCATTTAAAATTATTGGGTTTAAATAAAAATAAATTGGAAGATTTTTTGTGTTAAACGTCTTCGGGTAAAAGGCATGTTATTTCCACTGTATATTGGTAGAACTTTCACCACCCCTTTTAAATGCTATAAAGAAACAGTGGATTAAATTTCACCAACTTTCATTCATTCTTACGCAAGTTATAATGGAATTACTGTTTATAGAGTATAAAGGGAGGTTTCCCTCTTCCAAATTCATTCATTTTCGGTGGAACGCTGGGGATTGGTATTATGAATATATGTATCGAACTTCAACTTCATATCTTTAGAAATGCTCATTTTGCAATATTTTAAAAATTTCCATTTTATGGGGAGGGTAGTTCCTGTGGGCCGATTATGCTCACCTACGAACTCAACCTCACAAATAAAACAACAAACTCACATACCAAACTTCAGCTTTCTACGTTGCTCCGTTCGCCCATAACTTTTGATCCTGAGTAGGAATCTAGTAACTTTCATGGGCCAAACTTATTAAGGTATTTGTTACATAAAGACCTTAAAAAGAAGTAACCGATAAGAGCTAGAGAATTTTGTAAGCTACGGTTAATAGACTCATGCTTACCAGGATTAGTTCTTGAGAAATTAATATGCAAAATGAGGACACCCCTCAAGTTGCGACTGTTAATCCTGCCACGAAGCTCCGAAGAATCAATATTGGAGTTCAAGAGCTGGTGGATAAAAACTATATCGGCAACCTTACATCGCTTTTCCAACGAAGCCGTTCGCGATACGGTGGAAGAATCATAGACTAGTTCGAAAGGAGATCTCTAAGCGTAAATCTAATGAACCTGCGTTGTACAGACTCAATACGGTCGATGTGGACAGCGTAGGAAAGATTTCAGATCATGGGATGCGTAATTAGGAAGTGGTTGAAAAAAAACCTATGTAATGTTAAGGAAGACCTGAACTCTTTGGACTAGGGTTTAATTAAACCCAGCACAGACTTGCCTCTATAAGCAGCATAATTAATACGGGAATCAAAATCAAGCTTGGAATCAAACTTAACGGCGGGGTTTTTAACAGATTGTACGCGGGGAATATTGTTTGTAGCAAATGTGTAATCATAAGTAATAGAGTCGGGCTTCCTAAAGAACCACATCACCTCACATTTATTTATGTTTAGTTCCAAATCATTGTGCCCACACCAAGAATAAAAAATATTTAAGTCCTCTTGAAGAGAATCGCAATCACAGGTATCATTGATGAAGGAGAACATCTTCATGCATTTTATACAATTAAAAGAAATACCATAAGATTGGGATCTCCAACAAGCATGCAAGACATGTAGTTGTTAGTAAGGTTAGATCAATTAAAAGGACAAAAGAAGTTGTTAATAAATAATACATGTGACTACTAACAGGGGTAAACCAATTGAGAAAAAAAGGGAAAAAGCAATAGTAATTTATTAATGTTAACACTCAAGGCAAGACAAAGACGATTTATAAGACATGAGACGGTCAGTAGAGTAGAACAATTTAGATGAAAAAGAATTAGTAACGCAACGTTCACCCAAGAATCATAGCGCAATATAAAGACGATTTTTTAGTACAATCTTGGACACGTTAGAATCGAAGTAGTCCCGAACGCGATTAACTGCCGTACACTTGCGGTTGACAGGCTCATTCTTACCATAGTTGGTTCTAGAGAAGTTGATATGTAGAAGGGAAATACTCCTGAGATTGCGCTCATTAACCCTGAAGGATACCCTGTCCCGGAGCACCGGAGAGTCGATAATGGAGTTCAAGAGCTGGTGAATAAAAATTGTATCGACAATACTGCGCCGCTTCTTCAAAAAAATCAGGCCGATGAGATTAAGAGTTATAGGAAATACCCCTAAAACCTATAAGGAAAATACCCAATAAAAATGAATTATTATTAACCTATTAAATTTTCTTAACACTTCCTTCAATAATATTTTTCTTATTTCTTCTACTTTTTTCCCACGCATGTATCTTAAATATTCCCAAGTGACCGCCAGGTACCTGATATTAACATCCATTAATCCAGACACATACGTGCAATTTAGAAAATTCCATTATTATTATTATTCAAATCTACAGATTTTCTGAAAGTAATATATACCAAATTTCAGTCTTCTAGCTCAATTCGTTCTTGTGTTATCGTGTATACAGACGGACGGACGGACAGACGAACATGCTTAAATTGATTTGTTTTCACATTCTGATCATCTGTATATTATTCATTCTGCTCTAGCATTATTAGTTCTATGCGTTACAAACTTTGGATCAGAACTAATATATCCTATGTATCATATAGGATATAAAAATGTATTAAGGGACGAACCTGTTGTGTTCTTGCCATTTTTATCGAGGTTTTTGAAGTTAAAGTCTTTAAACGTGAATTTGCGATTAAAGAAAGTATTTAGGAATATGGTTTACCTTTCTGGCATTCAATACATGCGCGGGCGGAGCATCAACGTGGATTTTGACATAACAAGAGGCTCAAAGCGTTCTTGAGTTATCGCATGGACAGACAGACAGACAACTATAAAATGGTTTGTTTTTTGTTTCCCATTAATGGTTATATGGCTTATTCTTATATACCATTAATATTTTGGTTTTTTATTTTTGTATCCCACTTTTTCTTTGATACGCGCTAAATGTGATGTGACATTTCTTAGCATCAGCTACGCGCGGCAGCGGAGTACTATGTTTCCGATTTTAATGGGGCACCCTGTATATTTATAGATCGATTTTGATTATTATCTTTTTTGGTTATTGATTTCGTACCTTTTAATCAAATTACCAATTTAATTAATTTTTGGTTTTTTTTCTTCTTCTGTGAATTGATTACATTCAAGAAATCAACAACTTGGATAGTAGCTGGAGAAGTAAAACATAGTATTTAGTAATTTTTTACAATTGTTCGGTGAAAGAATATCATCTCCCGTTCAAAATTTTTCGTTTTATTTTGAAATTAATTTTCAGTGTTTGCTTGTATCCCATTCACTTCACTTGTATGTGGATAAAGTAAGTAAAATTCCTGCGTGTGCGCGTAGTTTGCAGCTTTTCTCAATATTCTCTTAAACTGAAGAGGCAGTTGTGGATGCGGCTAAAACCAAAAACTTCTTAAAGCCTTCCCTAAAATCAAAACTGTTCTCTTGTGGTGCAAAATCGCAGCTCATGGCTTGGAATTATTGAATGTTTTGGTAAGTTAAGACCCGCTATAATTCCAAGCAATGAACTACAATTTTGCGCTCATGCGAGAAGTTCTTTATGAACGCTTTAACACAAGAAGCGGAAGTGGTCTAATGACTCGTCATGTCTAAACATATCAGGCCACTTTATTTTATTGTAAAGCATTCATAAAAAACAGTTCTGGTGCAAGATCGTAGTTCATGGCTTGTAATTCTAGGAGGTTTTGCATTTACACGAGAATTATTTTTTATGAACGTTTTAACATTGCAGGAAGTGGTCTGATGGCTCATGTTTAGATATGACAGACCACTTTCTTTTATAATATCTTAAAGCATACATAAAAAACAGTCCTTGAATGAGTGCGAAATCACAGTTAATGAGATGACGATGAGTCGTTATATTGTTATAGGGTATCATATTAAATTTTACATGTTGAAATTGTTTGATTGCTCAAGTTTTCGCGATTCTGTTGTATTCCAAATTAATTTTAATTACCTTCCAATACATTTCAATCTTTCCACAGAAACGCTGTGAATATGCAAACCAACGTGCAAATTGATTCCAAGAATCTGCGTTCTGGAAGTGAGGACCACTTCAGACGTCGAGGACACGTCACAATTGAGGTAAGTTCTGCTCAATTTTTCTGCAGTTACTGTTTGTTCTTTTTTTATATTGAATGCTTATTCATCTCAACAGTGCTTTTATGATGGAAATTTCTCTTATACAATCAGGTGACGAAGCTTCATTTTTCTAAAAGCTCTACTTTAAAAAGAATGAAAATAGAGTTGTAAAATACAGGGGAGTTTTTAAGTTTTCCATTCACTACAGCAGTTATTCCTAAAGTGTGGTACGCGTATCCCCTGGGATATGGGAAGAGTTTGGTGGGGCTATGCGCTGTACCGGGCTTTGGCTGCGCCTGGTGCAACAAGCAGCTTACTTTTTTTTATTGCAAACAGAAAATCTAGCATGGTGAGTTCTCCACTTCGTAAAGAGGAAATATTGCGATTATAATGATGGAGAAAAAGGAACAAAGATGCCTTCTTTAGAATTCCTCTCCGCTTCAACACTACTTGTTTTACTTCTTTTCACAGTTCACTCACACAAAAGTTCACTTACTTTTCCCATTTCACATCGAGAAATTGTTAGTCGCATTGCAACAGGAATTTTTCTACGGAATTTTTTCAATTTAAGAGTATTTACGCAGAATTTCAAAGGCGACCAACATCACCAACAGCCATTTCGTAGTAACTAACCGTAGTTTATTTTTCTTTAACTGTTCAGTAAACGTTTTACAAAATTGATTTTCAATATTTACATCAAATAAACCCAATTAAATTAGTCTCCAGCTTAATATCGACCACGCCATTTGCTACTTAAACTTGTATATAAACTTCGCACGAAAAAAACCGGTGAGACAAACAACTTCATCCTTCTCATTGATTATAATGAATGTTATTTATAGTACAACTTTTATTTAGTTTATTTATATATTATTATAAATGAGTTTTATTTTTCGTTTATTATTATTTTGTTTATGTACTAAAAACGGAAAAAATAAATATATTTTGATTGTTATTAAAGTACATATATGTATTTTTTGGCGAGGGCTACTCAGTGTTACAGATGTCGAAAGTTTGGGAAACACTGCACTACAGCAAGACACTTCTACTACCCTTTGTGAAATAGAAACTTTCATAGATTTCAAAGCTTTCATCTCTTGGGTGGTAGAGATAGTTAACTTCCCTGCGATTACGAAGGATTAAAAACGCTAAACCGAAGATAGTCGTATAATAAGCACCGACGCGTTGGCATGAAACTTGGCTTTCCGCTATTATTCTAGTTCTTGTGTTCTTCTTCGCTTATTCGGTTTAAGTTTCACTTACGGCTCCGCTTCAGCATCTTTTTTCAACATTTATTTTAAACGAAAAAGACAAAAAATTACGGATTATTTTTGCACGTCCTCTTGTTCCGCTAGCGTTGTGGCGTGGTAATGATCTGAATATCGAATATCCTATTGCCGCTCCATTCATATTTCGATGTTGAAAGTTAAATTTCCCTTCCGCACAAGGTCACGATTTTTAATTTATGACCGGCCTGCCACGTATGTGTTTTTAGAAAATAAATATGATGATGTAGTGCAGTAGTCCTCAAGTGTATTTTCAATTCAATTTAGAGTTGTTTTCTTGGTGTAGTAGACCGGAAAAATGAGAATCTCGAAATGGATTCCTAAAGTGAAGCAAGAGTTAAGTTGTACGGAAAGTTCCATACCGATAACCTAAATTAATGCTTTTACATAATGATAAGAACGAAAATGTGCACAGCCATATGATATATTTAGTGTGATTCCATTCACGAATCTCAATGTCAATCTGAGTCCACATGGCAAAGCGGTTGTCAAGGAAGCAAAGCTTCTTGCATTGCATACTTTCGAAGTAAACAAATTTATTGCCTGGCTTCAAGATTGGAGGAGACAGATGCGCT
The DNA here is from genome assembly GCA_006980735.1 of Dasypogon diadema. Classification (NCBI taxonomy): domain Eukaryota; kingdom Metazoa; phylum Arthropoda; class Insecta; order Diptera; family Asilidae; genus Dasypogon; species Dasypogon diadema. The sequence continues at coordinate 17,161 of QYTT01079193.1, read as the reverse complement.
AATTTATTGTTTGCATATCTGGTTTCTGTTTTTTTAGCAAGAAACTTATTGGGGGCACTTTCTTATTTCAAAGCCTAACCTAGTTACATCAAATAGTGGCGGGTTAAAAACAACTGAGCTGAAACCTTAATATTACTAGTTAAAGTTATATACAAAAATGTAGGATAGGTTCACAGTCCTGTGCATATTGATTGAAATTCTCCCAATTATAAATACATATCTCGAAGTTATTTGATATGATTCCAAGTTATTCCTAATCATATTCTGCTAAGAAGTTTCCCCTTGGACTGGAATTACTTTGAGATTCTTGACTCCTATTTTAAGGAAATCAAAAAGGCGGCGATGTACAATGTTGGATTTAACCCCCTACTCCTTTTACAGTCCTTTTATTGTATATATACAATATTATATGTACATATATATATCGTCGTTGTAAAATTTGCAAAAATTTATTACATATAAAAACCTTTTTTTAAATGTGAAACTCATATATTATTTTGCCAATTGAGATAACCCGCCTATAAAAATTTCAATTATATCAAGTAAGAATAGCTTTTATGCGCAAGTGTGACTTTTGCACCTTGTTAGCAATCAACATTTTCAATACTGTTCTGATAGTTTAAATAAACTGCAAATGTATACTTGCATGAAACCAATGCAAAACATTGCTTCTTTCTTTTAATCAGTTAATGTAGATGGATCGGAAATATTATGACAATCGGGATCGATTTAAAACCTCAGAAAATTTAAAACCATATGATAAAATTCCAGAAAAACTAAACTACCCACGTTTATTTGTAAGGAGTAGCCACTACGCCCACGAGGACGTAGTGGAATTTGGTCTCATTCTTGATTTTTTTATGTTTTATTTTTAGTTTGTTTTGTACTTTGTTTGTTTTTGCTTTTTTATTATCATTTTTTGTAACCTTTTCCAGAAAAAGTGACTTTAATGGATAGTTAAAATAATTTTGCAGAATACTGCTTTAGAAAACGAGTGAATACAAAAAACTCAACAAAAACAACATAAAAAACATGTTGCACACAATATTTGTTTCTATTTGAATCTTTTTAATTTTTGATGCATTGTTTTTGATAATAGGTTGTTCACATTTCCTTTTTTCTACAGGTTTAGGTAGGTTTTGCTACAAGCAATTTTTTGGATACATTTTGATATTAAATTGTATTGTCCGGGATTCCACCCCCCACAACAGCCTTTAAAGGTCTACAGCATGTTTTAGTGCTGTTTTGAGTGCTAAGTAATAAGTAGCCAAGGTTCCGGCTATTGATTGAAAATTAGGAGAATATGCTTAAGAAATTTGCCTGTAATATAATTGATTTTAAACGTGTTGGTTATATTTTCTACATCATCACCAGATGGAGTATTATACAAAATACAAAAAATTAGCGTACAAGCATACAAAATTAGCAGACAAGCAACATTTTAAAATTTCATTAGGTGGGACGCAACTTAGGATTTTTAACATTCTCAATTTTATTCCAAATTCTTCACAATTTCCATACTTTAACTTTTCTTTCTGTACTCTACGCCAGATTATCTGCTCAAAATGGAACAGATATCCTATACATTGGGCTGAAGGGGAGAATTCTTTGGCTACTAAAAATATACTTTTTCAAAATCAGAAACTGTTATTTCCGGATTTATATCAATATTCCATTCACACGTTCCCTTGCATAAATAAAAAAAAAATGTGAATAGGCGTTAACCGAACCTCTAGGGAGTTAAAAATAAAATGTTGATTTTAGCAGTTTGAAGATGTTACTTACATTTAATTTATACTCTTATGAGTGAATTATTTGGAAAATGCGCACATAATAAAATAACCGAGTACTCTTATGCAAAATGATGAAAAAAGAACACAACTTGTATGTGTGTATGCAATACTTAAATTAACTATGTAAAGCATTCGAATTAATTAACCAAATTTTCATTTAACTGAATTCCCCTTGGGCCCATCAAATTCGGTTAACCGAGACTCTAGGGTATTTGAATTAAGAATTTTCACCTCCCCACAGAAACAAACGAGAACTTATGAAGCATGGTCAGATGTCGCTGTTGGAAATGCAGGAACTTCATGAAATAAAAAATTAACAGACAAACTACTAAAATTTTTATCTTTGTATTAATAGAAGGAAATCGTTAATCGTAAGAACATGTCTTAAACTTAACGATTCATATAGGATTAAAATAGTTTAAGGATTAATTCATAAGTTTGGAATTTTATGGAAAGACAGAACTTTGCTGCAAGAATACAGCGCGATTTTTTTACAAGATTTTGCATTCTAGGATTTTGAATCCCTGAATTTTGCATTCCAAAATTTTGAATTCTGGAATTGCTCTTATATATTCTTACAATGGCGCAGTTATTCTGCTTGCTGTTGTATGACCAATTTCGTCACATAAGGAAACAAGCCCCTAATGCAAATTTCAAATATTATTATTTTATTGCAACAATTTTCTTAGAGATACTTTTTCCGGGTAGTTAATGAAGCCTTACTGAGTTATGCTAAAAATCAATACAAATCTGTGGGAGGAAAAATAAAGTTTGTCTTTGTGCGCATAAAATATCGTTTGGATAATTCTTGATTTTATTCTGTTTCATATAGGTCTTGGTTGTTTAACAAAATAAAAATTTGAACAGAACAGCTAGGTTCAGCGTAATTAACAAATTCAATTTAGTGCGAAAATGAAGTTACCATGTGCCTAGCCTTCCTATTCCTACATGGTAATATTTTGTTGCATTTTGCATAAATGATCAAGGGACCTAAGCGAGAAGGAAATTGAAATTTTGTGAAATTTTGCAAGCAGACCTACTGTTATCAATTAATCTTAAGCCATGAACTTCCTTGGAAGTAGCGTAGGCAATTAAAGATTGGGCGGTGATTCCGCTAGGAATATGTGTATTCCGTAAGATAAATGATTACTTAATACCAGCTCCATATTTCGGACCGCCTTTTTCCGAATTTCCCAATATATATTCCGAACGAGTGAATAAAATGTATTGAACCTTCTTCTCCTTGCTTTAAAATTAGAATTCTTTTTGAAATATTGATCCTCTTAGTCGTACTATTTTGTCATTTTAAAGAAAAACATCTGCCTTTTTTCATAAAATTACAGGATGATGGTGATAGCGTTTTATCGTTGAGAAATTTTATTTTGTTGAAGAGTGCTTGGCTAGTGTCTCATGATCATCATCGACTATGTTGACCTTCATGGGATCTTAGCTGCTTCTATAATAATGTCTCTCCGAACTTGCAATTTTAAAGACATCCTCGTTAGTTAACAATGTGCATCGCAATAAGATCTCCTTTTAAATTGTTATACTATCGTAATCGTGGTTTTCCATATTTTTTAGTGGTTTAGCGAAATGTTTGTAGATTGAATATATCTCTTTTTATACTCAAAAATTACAATTTTGATAATCGTCATTTATATGCTTTGTTGCATGTCATATGCTTTGTTTTTTACTTCGGATGACGGAGCATAGCTACACTATTAAAAGGTGGAAGCGGCTGGATTCCTTACGGAACCTGAGGGCTTAGCCGCCCTTATGATTACATTTTGATTTTTACACCTTTTAGCACGTTCGCTACTAGACTTTAATCACTCAGAGCAGTTCTCCTATTTACGTTCAAACTACTTGTTATATATTGAAGCAAGAGAAACGAATGCCGAAACGGTTCACATGACAAAGAATATATTAAATCTTTAAATTTCTACGTGCTCCCAAATACTTTCTAATATCGTTAATTTTTTGCAGTTTTGTTGATGTTGTTGGTTACTGATGAGACCGATATGATCTCGGAACGCTTGCAGAAGTAAAATCAAATATGTTACGAAACAAATAACTTTTATGATATAGTCAATTACTTAAAGGTATGAATGCAACAAAATTGCAATGACATATGGCGAGAAATTAAGTTTTAAAAATGAGGTTTCGAATTGAAAACTTACAATATTTTAATAGAAAGTAACCCCCTGAAGCACTTTTATTCTTTTTCCTTTGTTCCCCTTTCCACACAGTTTAATACAAAATTTTGCAAAGACTGTACATAACATTATAGCACTTCCCCTAGCTTCACCCTAAAAATGGCCTTTAAATTATACACTGCGCAATGTCCTCAGCTGTACCGAACTGATTTTACTTCTTGCACTGATTAGCCATTACGTAACTTTTCTCAGCATTTCAGTGGGTTACAAAATATATATTAGAAATAATACGATATTTGACAATATCAGCTGCATTACCTCATGAATTCGATAGGCAGAGAGAGAGCGCAAATCATCAATAAAAATAAGGAAGAGAGTAGGCTAATTCGGAATTGATCTCAAAAAAGTCCTAGGTAATGCCATTCAAAATTACGCAAATTGACTGGTTAGGCAGAAAAATTAATTTATTTTGCAAGATGTTGGATAAAACCATACACGTTCAGGACGTTACGAACGCAGTGATTACAAAGTTCGATAAAGACACAAAAAATTTCAATTTTCGCTTTGCACCTTTCATACAAAGATAAACAAAGTGCAAATATTTGCAAATTAATATCAAATCTATGATATATAAAAAGTGCAAATGAAAAGTTTGAAAGTCGAAAACTTTGTGTTATAGCCTCACGTCGACAGTTGATCGTCCAGTATGAAAATCGTATTGAAGATCGCTGATGGGTTGCAGGATACTTCACTAACTGGTCGTCAATTAGCTTCTCAAAGACCATAAAAAAATCTAAGCTTTGGCAATAATTCTGGCCAGCAGGTCTAACACCTTAATTTTTGCTTTTGTGCGAGTTTCGCGTTTAATTAATAAGGGCTTCGTTAAGACTAGATAAAGACTTGGTTAAGACTGGGCGAGTAGTTTATGCCCACAACCTTAATAAAATTGAAACTTCTTTCTTTTTTTCTGTAGCTCAAAGTGCTTACCAGAAATCTAACATCTATATATTGTATTGTGAAAATCAGCACCAATTTTAGCAAATAGATTGAATACCAAAAATTTTGTCAACAATCTAAACATATCTCGATCGAATTTAACTGCAACTAATTTTTATAAAAAGAATTCTCATAATATAAATGCAACTGTTGCAATGGTGAACTTAGTGCTAGTTTGAAGTTAACATAATTCTAAGGCGCATTCGTTAGTGTTATTAATTTTTAACTATAAATTTAATGTCTAAAGTTGAAAAATCTAAGCAGTGTAGCTTAACTAAAAGTTGAAAATATTTTGAGAAAACCACATAATTTTTGTGCAAAAGATAAATATTTTCTTAAAATGTACGTATATACGTTTAGCATTTGTTAGCATGAAATTGAATTAGAAATGAGCCAGCAATTTAGTAAATCATCCGCAGCGCCAACAGTAGCAGTAATAAGTGGTAGTGCTCCACGAGTTCCTTCCACGGGAGGTGAAATGGATGCTTTACTACTTGGAAGAACAGGGGTAAGTCAACACTTTTAAATTCCATATTAAATGTGGAATTTTTTAATATTTTTGGTGAACAAGAATTTTTTCTTGCTATATTCAAATAGGATTTTAATCCGTTGATAATTTATTCAACAAACAGAAATTTTAATTTTATTATAAGCTGTTTCCTTGTTCAAAATTCTCATGTAGTAAATAATATTCTCAAAAGTATCATTCACTCATCGAGCTCCTCTACGGATTATTTATATTCTGGAGCAAATTTTCACTGTTTCCGTTTTCATGACATTATTTAATGTAATTATACATGGCGTTGGAAAGCCACAAATTAATCCTTGGTCGTTATCCGGTGATGTCCTTGTGAGGAGATATAAGGATTTTACAGGATTAAACGACATACAATTTTTGGACGCAACTTTGAGTGGAAGGCAGTGATTTTAGGGAGGGGGGCTCTCCGAACAAACGTTGATCAGGACACTTCAAGGAATCAATTGGTATACCGCATATTGATTAATTATCGGACATCCCTTCGAGCATACAACGGAAAAGGAGCGGAAACAACGAGGCAAAAGTGAAGCCAATTTGCTTACTAACACGTAGAAATTTCGGTCCACTTTACAGTGTAAAAATTGACAGTTTGGGTTAACCCAGCAGATTTTGTATGGAAAATTTCTGGGCCCAAGCTGTCAAACACGCACACATTCAGAAAATTTTTGGCTTCACCTAAGTTGCATGGGATATCTTCTGGTGTTCCGCTCCTTCTCTGTTCTCTCCTCGAAGGGACATCCTGTATACATGGAAAGCTTTTATTGAATGACACAGTATGAAGCGGTACTAAAAGTTCAGATTTAATGTGTTTAGAAGTTGTGTGCAGAAATCAACAAAGCTTTGAAAATAGGAATCTTCTAATTTTTCACATTTCTACATAAGGTGTTGAATATAAACGTATGAAATTTATAAGATATTGCAAATTTAAATAAACAGAAGAAGCAGGTAATACCTATAAGATGAAAAAAAATAATTTTTATTTCAGTTTAAATGAGGGTGCACAAAAAAACTAAAAGTATTCAGTATTTTTAAGGTGCCTTAAATATATTTTTGGATATGATTTGTATTTTGCTATAATTGTTCAACATAATAATGTTTCATATTTTGTCTTGTGAGAATTTCAGCACAATTTGTTTCGGGGCAAACTTTTCAAACTTTTTGTTAATTTTCACTCCATAATGCACATAAGGCCTTATAAGACCTTTTTATACTCTAACCGTAGGGTATTATAGGTTTCAGTAAACGTTTGTAACGCATAAAAATATTCATGATACACAGAAATAAACTATAGCATTTTCAGATAAAATTGAGAAAATCTCAAATTAAATTACAAAATGCCCAAAATTTTTGGAAATTTGCGGATGAAATTGTGATTTGTAGCCATGGAATTGAGATTCTGTCCGGATAGAATTGGGATTATTCCAGGTAGAATTGGGATTTGTCCCAATAGAATTGAGGTTTATCTGGAATGAATTGAGAATTAGTCGAATCGAATTGTTTTGACTGATTTCCAATTCATTACGGACAAACCTCAATTTAATTAGAACAAATACAAATTCTATCGGAAAAAATCCCAATTCTATCGGGACAAAACTCAATTCCATCGGTACAAATTTCAATTTCATTTGGATATTTCTAAAAATTTTTGAATTCAATTTGGGATTTTCTCAATTTAATCGAATCGTGGTAATCAAACTTTTACCAGTTTTGAAATAATGTTTAACAATAAGAATGCGTTGTTATGTCGAATAGCTACCTATTTTTAACAATGGCAGGCTGTCCCCCCAACAAACTGTCATAATGGTTTTTCTATCAAAGTATAGCTGTAGACATGGTGCCAAATTTAAATATTCCGCTCTTGTTAGGACACCCTTTATATATTTTGTTGTGAAGGTACGAAATTTTCCTATAGCATAGTATGTTTTGCATTTTAATTAGAAAATCTAAAGTGCAGTTTCTGGCCCTTTTAACGAGATCAGTACCATTCTTATTAATATTTTTAAAAAGTTAATAAATTTAAATTTCTTGGTAATATTGGAAATGCGAATAACACGTTCGAAATTTCTGTTTTCGCTTCTATAGTAGATAGGCATCTAAAAAATTTATGCGGAAGGTTTAGACATGTCACCTAATTTCTGCTATTATTACATGAAAAGCTTTCATTAGATATTGTCACGAAAATAATTGCAACGTCGGAGAATAAATAAAAATTGCTATATTTCATCATTTTACTTTCATAAAATATTAATGTTTCTTTCGGAATGAGAAAGGTTAACATTTTCACTAACTGTGTACAACCTGATAGCAATATAATATAAATTATTCATTGTAGATGTTGCAATAATGGTCGTCTTTAAGAAAGTGCTTGCCCCAAGAACTTCGAATAATTACTATATTAGCGCGTCCTGAAATTTTTCGATGTATTTGAGTGAATGTTTCAAGTGATCTTTTTGAATCCATTCTACATAGCTGGGAGCTGGTCTGATCAGAATTAAATACATTTTTCAAGCTACACTGCTCCATGAGAAATTTAATAACAGAGCTGAATTTTGCTGCTTCGTATCAACACAGCCTTTGTCTTCTATAGCTTCCCACGTCATAAACTTATTTACTTTTTAGACACAGCGGAATGCATGTTCTTAGATTATTTCACCCAGATTGATTCTGGTTGTTGTTTCATTGTCATTGGTAGAGTGGTTCGCAAGATATTCCGAAAATCCGTTTTCACCCTTAAATTTTAGATATCTGGAACACCCTACACCTCTGCGGACACGTATATAAAGGTACGTGTTAATTATTTTTCAAAGTTCTACAATATAGGTAAACTTCATCACTATCTGCAACACTTACACTTAGCGGTACTTGTAAGGCGAAGTAAGTCTCAGGTATATTATTGGAAAGGAAGAGTGAGTTTTGCTTTTTTTCTCAATTGTAGTTGGGATTTTGAAAATTCGCCCCATAGTGTTGGAGTTTTGGCCACTTTGAGGGGGTGTTTCATCTTCTAATACCCTTTTACAGCAGGTAGAAAAATGCGGATTACTTTTCTTCGGTCCCCTATAATATAGCAAATTTTCAAGAAAATCGGAGGCGGACTCTTCAAGACCTTTTCTTGTTAGTCAATAAATAAGTTTTGTAAAGAAGTTCCTCATTCGTAAGAAAATATATCCAACGATATTTTTTTACTATTGTCATGAAAACTTGATTGGATGTATTTTTTCCAAATGAAGTTTATTTTTGTTTATTATGAATTTGCACATAAATGTTTTAAAAGGTGGTAACTCTGACTTTGATAGAGATAGGATGGGAAACAAGCTTACCATCATGATGCAGTTTAGGCCGTTAGTATAGGAAAATGTGGTCTAAACTTGAAAGCTCACAAAAATTGAAATATATTTTAGGTTCAACAATTTATTAAATATGTACATGAGCTTTTGTCAGCTTTGAGAAGGAAACTCGTTCCGGTTTCAAATTCAGACGAAATTTGCAAACTTTTGGATTCCAAAGTAATGTATTTCAATGCTTAGAGATTTGCATTAAAGTACACAAGGATGGGAATATATTAACCTTTAAGTAATAATTTTTTCGCTTTTGGTACAGAGAAAATGCAAAATTTAAAAGTACATTAAATTAACAAAAATCCCCAAATTTTATGATCGAAGTTATTTTTCGAAACCTTATATATTTTTTTTCTAATCTTAGCACTGGAAAGCTCTAGTAAAGCAAATTATAAAAACTTTTTTCACTTCAGTGAATTCTGAAGCCCATGTGCTTATCAAACTTCTAAAATAATACCGCAGTTTTGAGCTTGCGCAAATCAAAGTAATGAAGAAATTTTACCAAACCCATGGAGAGTACAGATTGCCTTGTAAGGTGTAAATTTACTCTTGGATAATTTACTCTTAGTTGCTCCTATACTAAATTTTTCATGCAAGCGCACGTCGTCCACTTATATGCGGTATGTAATTACACAAGCGAAGATATGTTGTGTTGGTGGGGAAATTGCCTGTTGCTTCTACTTCAGTTAACAGTTCTGTATTTTACGTGAAAACCAAGAAGCTGCTTTTATTTTAAATATATGCAAATGATATAACAAATACAGCACGATACGAATATTGATGGGTTTAGGCAACTGGTATCCATCTCCATACTTAAAAAGCTCAAGAACAATGTGCCTTCAATTGTATGTACATCTCCATGTACATACATTTGGAGCAAAGAATAAATAATACTAACAAAGAAGCGACAGGGAACGAGTTGGAAAATATTACAGTTATAAAAGTGACCTGCCCCTTGCTTTAAATGTATTCTGCCGGTTAAATAGATAACATCGTGGATTAGACCTGCTCCATGAGGCTGCTGTGTTGGTGCACCTGCAGTAACAAATGGACAAAACCACTACAGTGGGATCTTTTACTATGGAGGTGGTCGTGGTATAGTGCATCCTTGTTACTTTAGTAGTGATTATTACGGTGGCGCAGCTTTGTTATATTATTTAATCTTTGATTTGGAGATTCAGTGTCTCCACTTTGAAACCAAAACCTCACCCTTTATGTATCTACGTTCTTCCTCGGCAAACAGCAAAGCTTGTCCCTCCTCATCCATTTCAGTTCTAGCGCAGCTTTCGTTTTGTTAGGGTTGATTCTTTGCCTATGGGTAATTTCGAGTCCTTCCATAAGTTGAGATTGTGTTTCGTGTTGCGAAGAATTACTGTTGCCTAAAAAATTTATTTTGTTAATTAATTTAGATAAACCTGGGTAAATTTCCTAATTATTCCCTGTGCCGGAAACTCACTAACTAAATGTGTTTGTCAACCCCCACACTAATAACGCATTGCAGCACTTCACTGCAGATAAGGATTTGCACATTATCTACGCCAGGCTTCAAATTTTGCATGTTTTCTCAAAATGACATGAAACTTTTAAATATGATACTTATGGATGTGCAGTGACATAATGTGAAGAATACGATATGAAGTTGTATAGGTGCTCTTTTATCTAAAAAAAAACTACGAAAGGGATATCCGACAATTACGGGCATGAACTCAACTCTCATTTTTAATAAGGATAATATATCGCCTCACTTTACTTAAACCTAAAAAAGCAATTAAAGCACCGTTTATGCAATCCGTCAAGCCCGGCTTAAGGAGGACACTGCTTTTACTTAGACTTTGGTAATGGTGTTTGTGTTAATTTAAGCTCTCCAATGTTCTAAATCTTTCGGGATGCATGGTAAGTGAAAGTCATAAATATCTGTGTTTTACATCACTGATATGCCGCATTTTTTGCTTGAGATAATAGCAGCATTTCGAAAAAGAAATTAATACGAGTGCGTTTTCCGCTAAGCTATATATTTCATGCAATTGCAATCGAGGTCTAACTGGCATGAAATGAAAATCCTCTTTCTTTGAAAGCAGGTAAAGTCAGCTGTAGAAAATGAATGCTGCACAAAGCGGAGGTCATACAAATTCTATGGGAAAAAAGGGATCACAGTTAGAGGTAAACATGTTTATCTCCTCATTTTCAATTAATTGTAAGATAGTGTAATCTATTAAAAAGTCATGGTCATTAAAATCCTTCTAAGTAATCTCGTTGATAATTATATCAATTAACTCACCCACACCCCACGTTCATATTGTTAAAACCACGACTAGAGATGTAAAGAAACAAAAAACCAATCTATTTGTTATTATTTAGAACAGTTTTTTCGATAAAATACGGTTTTCGCTGTTTTTGACGTGTTTTAAACAAGAAAAACAGTCTTTCTTTCGTTTAAACAACTAGTAAAGCAGACCGGTTTAGAGCCACGAAGCAAACGGGAAAACTGTTTTAAATATATAAAAGACGAATCAGGTTTACATGCACCGACTCTTGAATTCTAATACTAATTTTTAAGAACTCAATTTGAGAGGTTCTCTCTTATTGCATGTCAAGTTATCAAGAACTAACTACGAAAAGCATGAGCACATGTGTTTAAAAGTTAATGGTGTTATGGAACATTCTATCTTAAACGTATCTAATGATATGCTAAAATTTCGTCTCGTTATTATGAATTTATACAAGGAATTGAAACACACACATAAAACAAGTTACCGCAGAGATAGAAAGAGATATTCCAATTTTAATCGGACGTTTTCTCCAAAATGGATATTTTTCTTGATTTCCTACTTATTGTTTTGTTTATATATAAAATTTTAAAATTTACGTCACAGGCTTTACAGCCTGTCATCGTACGGAACGTAGTGTTCGAATTTTTATTATGGAACGGCGTTAACTCTATTAAAAGACATTGTATTGTCATTGGAGTGTTCGCTTCAACAGCAGCTTTCAAATGATCGTTTTCGGCCTTTCTTATGGTTCATTTGGGAGACTTAGATCTGCGAAACGAAATTTCCGAACCAGCGTTAAATAGTTCTTTCATTACACCCAATTTAGACTAGAGGGATTTTTCCCCATGGGGATCCAGTTCTTGCGAGGGGGAAGTGAGGGAACGAGCGGAACAACCGTCACGCGTTGATCACTCACTGCATCGGTTTTCTGGATTTTCGTGCTCTCTCTTTTCGCCTTCTTTCTCTGTTTTTCACACAATGGTAATTGAAAAACTAAACATTTCACGTACGTTAAAATCCCTCTCGTAAAAACCTACACGAGTTAATATGTGCGTCTTGACAGCAGTAGCACAGGGAAAAATCCCCATCGTCTAAATCCGCACTTAGCAGCACCTTTACCCAAAACGGCATTAATGTCTTGCGTCGTTACGGACGCATTACGACCTAATTTGAATTCCTACCAGGAAAGAAGTTTGCATCTGCCTGCAAAGTAGTAAACATATTGAAAAAAGCTCGTTTGGGAAAAATTGAAAATTAATTAAAAGCAAGGACCGAAAATAATTATTTTGTATTTTTGAAATGAAAAAATCAGACAAAAATTATGATCTGATTTTGTAATGAATAGGACTAATCTTATCCTTATCAAGTAAATTTTAAATTTCTGGCGTAATTTTAAGAAGTGTAAGTAACAAAATAAAAAGTGGTCAAGTGGCGTGTCGGCCCACGCGCAGTGTAGGGTTCCGTAGAAATTAAGCAGCCTGAGTAAGTAGGTGCGTACATACAATTTAATAAAAAAACAAAACGTAACTGAGTACAATATTTAGGTACGTATAAATAGATGCATAGATGATAAGAGCTAAGCTTTCAAAAGTGAGAGAAGATCAGAAGGTAGGTAGTTGGGTATCTAAAATGTCTACAGCCGACCTTAAATTGCAAAATAAAAGTTTAATCTTTTATGGAATAATTAACTGAATTTGAAAAAAACAAGAGCCAGTATATAGAATTTTAAGTTTTTCAAACGATACTCAACTCAAATCAACTAATCGAATCGAAAATTTCTAAACTTTCAAAACGCAAATCGAAAACTTATAGATAGCATTTCGAGGCACATCCGAACATCACCTGGGCGCTCGCGGTTATGAGCGCGGTTGCCGCTGGATTTGTTACTTCAACTCCCTCCGCGTGCAAGCCCCGTACCGCCAAGCGCCGCCCAATTTGATGCGTTATTCGAACGTAAACATTGATTGTTATTAATTTAAGAATTATTATTATTAAGGATGTTATGATTTTATTTGTCCATAATTTTACATGTTTCATAAACATATTTACTACCTGTTTTACACAACTTACAACTTTATTTAAGTAATTTTCAATGGAATTTGTACAAAATTCTCCTTTTTACTAGTCGGTCGACTATTACTCGTTAACTTATAAAACCTACTTTGCTAGGATAGTTTTCCTTTTAACTTCGTTATATATACTACTGCCGTGAATTTTTTCACATATCCAAAAACAACCGTTTAGCTGGCAGGGGG